>JARQOC010000004.1:480383044-480603482 GCA_033576535.1 Allobates femoralis | reverse complement strand
AGGATGGGGGGGGGGGGCCATGTACAAGGAGGGGGGGGGGATGACAAGGATGGGGACATGTAAAAGGATGGGGGGGGCCATGTCAAGGATGGGGGGGGCCATGTACAAAAAGGGGGGCATGTACAAGGATGGGGGGGCCCATGTAAAGGGTTGGGGGGGGATGTCCGGATGGGGGGATTACGGATGGGGGGGGCCCCATTACAAGGATGGGGGGGGCCCCCCTGTACAAGGATGGGGGGCCCATGTAAAAGAGGGGGGGAGGCCAGTAAAAGGATGGGGGGCCATGTAAAAAGAGGGGGGGCCCAGTCAAGGTGGGGGAGGCCATGAAAAGGGGGGGGGCCATTACAGGATGGGGGCCATGTAAAAGGGAAGGGGGGGGGCCATGTACAAGGAGGGGGGGGCCATGTAAAAGGAGGGGGGGGGACCCATGTACAGGAAAAGGGGCTATGTACAGGAAAGGATGATATACCGGGAAGGAGCTATGTAGAAGTTGGGGGGAGAGTGATATACTGGAGGGAAAGGGGCTATATAAGGATGGGGGGCGAGCATTTCTACCTACGTATATACTCGAGTATAAACCCAATGTTTTCAGCAAAAAATGTGCTGAAAAATGCCCCCTCAGTTACAAGGATGGGGAGGTCATGTACAAGATGGGGAGGCCATGTACAAGGATGGGGGGGCGCCATGTACAAGGATGGGGGGGCGCCATGTACAAGGATGGGGGGGCGCCATGTACAAGGATGGGGGGGCCATGTACAAGGATGGGGGGGCCATGTAAAGGATGGGGGGGGCCATGTACAAGGATGGGGGGGCCCATGTACAAGGATGGGGGGGCCATTTTAACAAGGATGGGGGGCCATGTAAAGGATGGGGGAGGCCATGTACAAGGATGGGGGGAGGCATGTACAAGGATGGGGGAGGCCATGTACAAGGATGGGGAGGCCATGTACAAGGATGGGGAGGCCCATGTACAAGGATGGGGGGCCATGTACAAGGATGGGGGGGCCATGTACAAGGATGGGGGGGCATGTACAAGGATGGGGGGGCATGTACAAGGATGGGGGGGCCATGTACAAGGATGGGGTGGGCCATGTACAAGGATGGGGGGAGGCCATGTACAAGGATGGGGGGGGCCATGTACAAGGATGGGGGGGGGCCATGTACAAGGATGGGGGGCCATGTACAAGGATGGGGGGGCCATGTACAAGGATGGGGGGGGCCATGTACAAGGATGGGGGGGCCATGTACAAGGATGGGGGGGCATGTACAAGGATGGGGGGAGGCCATGTACAGGATGGGGGGAGGAGGACATGTAAAGGAATGGGGGAGGCCATGTACAAGGATGGGGGGGAGTGATGACTTACAAGGATGGGGAGGCCATGTACACAGGATGGGGGGCTGTGCTTTTCCTTCCCGAATTTTGGAAGCCATTTTTTCAGCCAAAATGGGTAAAAAGGGCCCCCTGTACAAGGATGGGGGGCATGTAAAAAGGATGGGGGGCCATTACAAGGTTTGGGGGGCCATGTACAAGGATGGGGGGCCATGTACAAGGATGGGGGGCCATGCAAGGAGGGGGGGCCATTACAAGGAGGGGGGGGGCCATGTAAAAGGGAAGGGGGGGGGCATGTAAAAGGAGGGGGGGTGGGGGGGGCCATGTAAAAGGGAAAGGGGGGGGAGGAGGGCCATGTACCAGGAGGGCTAGTACCGGGAAAAGGGGATGATATACAAGGAAGGGAGGCTATGTAAAAAGCTTGGGGGGAGTGATATACCTGGATGGAAGGCTATATCCCAAAGGATGGGGGGCTGATGCATTTCCTAACCTACCGTATAATTCGAGGTAAAAAACCAAGTTTTTCAGCACAAAAATTGTGCTGAAAATGTACAAGGATGGGGGGCCATGTACAAGGATGGGGGGGCCATGTACAAGGATGGGGGGGCCATGTACAAGGATGGGGGGCCATGTACAAGGATGGGGGGGCCATGACAAGGATGGGGGGGGCCATGTACAGGATGGGAGCATGTACAAGGATGGGGGGCCATGTACAAGGATGGGGGGGCCATGTACAAGATGGGGGGGGCCATGTACAAGGATGGGGGCATGTACAAGGAAGGGAGGCATGTACAGGATGGGGGCATGTACAGGATGGGGAGGCATGTACCAGGAGGGCATGTAGAAGGGGGGGATATACAGGATGGAGGCATGTACAAGGATGGGGGTGAGCCAATGTACAAGATAAGCAGTACAAAATGTGCGAAAAAATGGGCCCCAGTACAAGGATGGGGGAGGCATGTACAAGATGGGGAGGCCATGTACAAGGATGGGGAGGCCATGTACAAGGATGGGGAGGCCATGTACAAGGATGGGGGGCCATGTACAAGGATGGGGGAGCCATGTACAAGGATGGGGGGCCATGTACAAGATGGGGGGCCATGTACAAGGATGGGGGGGGGCCATGACAAGGAGGGGGGGCCATGTACAAGGATGGGGGGCCATGTACAAGGATGGGGGGCCATGTACAAGGATGGGGGGGCCCATGTACAAGGATGGGGGGGGGGAGGCCATGTACAAGGAAAGGGGCATGTACAAGATGGAGGCATGTACAGGAGGGAGCATGTACAAGGATGGGGGAGCATGTATAATGGATGGAGATGGGCCATGTAAGGGGGGGAGCATTCAATAGCCATTACAGGATGGAGCAGACAAGGATGGGAGCAGTAAAGATGGGTGAGAGCCCCATTACAGGATGGGGAGGCCATGTACAGGATGGGGAGCCATGTACAGGATGGGGGAGCCATGTACAAGGATGGGGGAGCCATGTACAAGGATGGGGGAGGCCATGTAAAGGATGGGGGGAGCCATGTACAAGGATGGGGGGAGCCATGTACAAGGATGGGGGGCATGACAGATGGGGCATGTACAAGGATGGGGGGACGCCATGTACAAGGATGGGGGGAGCCATGTACAAGGATGGGGGGACCATGTACAAGGATGGGGGGAGTACGAGCCATGTACAAGGATGGGGGGCCATGTACAAGGATGGGGGGCCATGTACAAGGGATGGGGGGGCCATGTACAAGGATGGGGGGGCCATGTACAAGGGGGGGCCATGTACAAGGATGGGGGGCCATGTACAAGGATGGGGGAGGCCATGTACAAGGATGGGGGAGGCATGTACAAGGATGGGGGGCCATGTACAAGGATGGGGGGGCCATGTACAAGGATGGGGGGGGGCATGTACAAGGATGGGGGGGCCATGTACAAGGATGGGGGGCAAGGATGGGGGGAGCCATGTACAAGGATGGGGAGGCCATGGGTGGGGCCATGTACAAGGATGGGGGTGGGGCATGTACAAGGATGGGGGGCCATGAACAAGGATGGGGGAGCCATGTACAAGGATGGGGAGGCCATGTACAAGGATGGGGGGCCATGAACAAGGATGGGGGAGGGCCATGTACAGGATGGGAGCCATGTACAAGTATGGGGGAGGCCATGTACCAGGAAGGGGCTATGTACAGAAAGGGTATATACCAGGATGGTGGCTATGTACAGGATGGGGGATGATATACCAGGAAGGGAGCTATGTAGAAGCATTGGGGGAGTGATTACCTGGATGGAAGGCTAATACCGGATGGGGGGCTGATGCATTCTAACCATAATATACTCGAGTATAAAAGTTTTTCAGCACGAAAATGTGCTGAAAAATGCCCCTCAGCTTACAAGGATGGGGAGGCATGTACAAGGATGGGAGGCCATGTACAAGGATGGGGAGGCCATGTACAAGGATGGGGAGGCCATGTACAAGATGGGGGGCCATGTACAAGGATGGGGGGCCATGTACAAGGATGGGGGAGGCCATGTACAAGGATGGGGAGGCCATGTACAAGGAATGGGGGGACATGTACAGGATGAGGGGACCATGTACAGAGGATGGGGGGAACCATGTACAAGGATGGGGGACGCCATGTACAAGGATGGGGAGCCATGTACAAGATGGGGAGCCATGTACAAGGATGGGGAGGCCATGTACAAGGATGGGGAGGCCATGTACAAGGATGGGGGAGGCCATGTACAAGGATGGGGAGGCCATGTACAAGGATGGGGAGGCCATGTACAAGATGGGGGGCCATGTACAAGGATGGGGGGCCATGTACAAGGATGGGGGGAGGCCATGTACAAGGATGGGGGGGGCCATGTACAAGGATGGGGAGGCCATGTACAAGGATGGGGGGAGCCATGTACAAGGATGGGGGGCCATGTACAAGATGGGGGGGCCATGTACAAGGATGGGGGAGCCATGTACAGAAGGGGCATGTACAGGAAGGGAGCATGTACAAGGATGGGGGCCATGTACAAGGATGGGGGGAGGCCATGTACAAGGATGGGGGGAGGCCATGTACAAGGATGGGGGGAGGCCCATGTACAAGGATGGGGAGGCCCATGTACAAGGATGGGGAGAGGGGCCATGTACAAGGATGGGGAGGCCATGTACAAGGATGGGGGACGCCATGTACAAGGATGGGGGAGCCATGTACAAGGATGGGGGGACGCCATGTACAGAGGAGGGGGAGGCCATGTACAAGGATGGGGGGCCATGTACAAGGATGGGGGGCCATGTACAAGGATGGGGGGGAGCCATGTACAAGGATGGGGGTGGAGGGCATGTACAAGGATGGGGGTGGGGAGCCAGTACAAGGATGGGGGGCCATGTACAAGGATGGGGGGCCATGTACAAGGATGGGGGGCCATGTACAAGGATGGGGGGGCCATGTACAAGGATGGGGGGGCCATGTACAAGGATGGGGGAGGCCATGTACAAGGATGGGGGAGCCATGTACAAGGATGGGGAGGCCATGTACAAGGATGGGGAGGCATGTACAAGGATGGGGGTGGCCATGTACAGGATGGGGGGGCCATGTACAAGGATGGGGGGGCATGTACAAGGATGGGGGGGGCAGGTACAAGGATGGGGAGCCATGTACAAGGATGGGGGGCCATGTACAAGGATGGGGGGGCCATGTACCAGGAAAAGGGCTATGTACCAGTATAAGGGATGATATACCAGGATGGTGGCTATGTACCAGGATGGGGGATGATATACCAGGATGGGGGGCTATATACCAGGAAGGGATCTATGTAGAAGCTTGGAGGGAGTGATATACCTGGATGGAAGGTTATATACCAGGATGGGGGGCTGATGCATTTCCTAACCTACCGTATATACTCGAGTATAAGCCGAGTTTTTAGCACAAAAATTGTGCTGAAAAATGCCCCCCTCAGCTTATACTCGAGTCAGTGGTACTGTTTCAGTGTGGGGGCGGTGTCCGGATGCTAGAGGAGGCAGGGGGAGGCTGTAGTATGAGCGTCCGGTCACGTGGGGCCGCTCATTAGTGCAATGCAATATGCACTGCATCCCCCTGTCCATCAGCGGCAGGGGGAGTGGTGCATATTACATTGCACTGTGTATGCGCTCCCCCTCACAGGTTACTGTCCCCATGCTGCCGCACACCTTAAAATAACAAAGCATTTATTCTCACCCTCCGTCGCTCCGTCACTGCTGCTTCCTTTGGTCCCTGCTTCTTCCTGCTTTCGCCGGCTTCTATCCCTGTGACCAGCGCTCAGCAATGACGTCCTTGCTGAGCGCCGGTCACAGCAATAGATGCGGCGAAAGCAGGAAGAAGCAGGGACCGAAGGACGCAGCAGTGACAGAGCGACGGAGGGTGGAAATAAATGGTTTGTTATTTTGAGGTGTGCGGCAGCATGGGGGCAGTAACCTGTGATGGGCGCCTGTATACCACTGATGGGCGCCTGTATACCACTGACGGGGGGGGGGGGGGGACACACGACTGTATACCACTGACGGGCGGGGGACGACTGTATACCACTGATGGGGGGGGACGACTGTATACCACTGACGGGGGGGGGGGGGGGGAGACTGTTATACCACCGACGGGGGGGGAGACTGTATACCACCGACAGGGGGGGGGACTGTATCCCACTGACAGGAGGGGGTCTGTACACCACTGACAGGGGGGGGGGGGGGACTGTATACCACTGACAGGGGGGGGGACTGTATACCACTGACGGGGGGGACAGTATACCACTGACGGGGGGGGGGACTGTATACCACTGACGGGGGAGGGGACTGTATACCACTGACGGGGGGGGGGGGGACTGTATACCACTGACGGGGGGGGGGGACTGTATACCACTGACGGGGAGGGGACTGTATACCACTGACGGGGAGGGGACTGTATACCACTGACGGGGGGGGACTGTATACCACTGACGAGGGGGGGGGGGGGACGACTGTATACCACTGACGGAGGGGGGGACGACTGTATACCACTGACGGAGGGGGGACGACTGTATACCACCGACAGGGGGGGGAGACTGTATACCACCGACAGGGGGGGGGACTGTATCCCACTGACAGGAGGGGGTCTGTATACCACTGACAGGGGGGGGGGGGGGACTGTATACCACTGACAGGGGGGGGACTGTATACCACTGACGGGGGGGACAGTATACCACTGACGGGGGGGGGACTGTATACCACTGACGGGGGGGGGGGGACTGTATACCACTGACGGGGGGGGGGGACTGTATACCACTGACGGGGAGGGGACTGTATACCACTGACGGGGAGGGGACTGTATACCACTGACGGGGGGGGACTGTATACCACTGACGAGGGGGGGACGACGACTGTATACCACTGACGGAGGGGGGGACGACTGTATACCACTGACGGAGGGGGGGACGACTGTATACCACTGACGGAGGGGGGGACGACTGTATACCACTGACGGAGGGGGGGACGACTGTATACCACTGACGGGGTGGGGGGACGACTGTATACCACCGACGGGGGGGACTGTATACCACTGACGGGGGTGTGTGACTGTATACCACTGACGGGGGGGGGGGGGTGACTGTATACCACTGGACGGGGGGGGGGGGGTGACTGTATACCACTGACGGGGGGGGGGGGACTGTATACCACTGACGGGGGGAGGGACTGTATACCAGTGAAGAGGGTGCAATATACCAGCGATGGAGGTCCTATATACCAGCGATGGGGGACTATATACCAGTAATGGGGGGCCATTTACCATGATGAGAGTCGGCTTCATTTCTCACCCTTGGCTTATACTCGAGTCAATAAGCTTCCCTAGTTTTGGAGGGTAAAATTAGGGGCGTCGGCTTATACTCAAGTATATACGGTAAGCTCATACTCAAGTCAATAAGTTTTCTCATTTTTGGGTGGAAAAATTAAGTGCTGCAGCTTATATTTAAGTCACTTTATACTCTAGTATATACGGTATATATTATTTTGTGATACAATGTTGTGGTCACTCTTATTTTCTTTCAAATGGAGATATGAGACGTGATCCTTATTTAAGAAAATTAAAATTTTTATGGCTTTTATATTTTTTAATAAACTTTTTTTCAAATTTGACTTGGATCAGCACTCATCTGATCTTGTATTATGTACTGCAATACAGTAGTAGCGCAGTCTATCACAAAAATCAGTGTCTTGTGAAGCAAATGTTGTGGTTCGAAGTGGACTTCAGCCAGCCCAAACTACCATCGTAACCCATCAGCACCCCATAAGCAGAGCGTGGAGTTTGGTGGAGGGAGGTGTAATGAAAGCCGGGGTTGCAACATTTGCCTTACATTCCAGTGTCAGAGGCAGACAGGGGCATGTCTGGGATTAAACCCACTGCGAACGGAGCACTGGCAATATCTGCCATGCACAAGGCAGTTCCACACACCTGCACACTGCATGCCATGTACATATCCATCACACTGGAGTGGTTAACGTAAAGACATATGCAAGAACATGGTAAAAGGACATCTCAACCAATGTACTTACTGAAAAATGTGAGCATAAAAATTCCATCATTTCCTATCCGGAGCTGGTCTGCGTCATCAAAATCATCCCTGGTCACAAAATCGTCGTCCTGCCACATATAGAAAGTCATTTATTAAAACAAAACCATACTCCAAGGAAGACGTCTTAACTATCACGATAATAAACCACATTAAAAACTATAGGAGAAAACTTAATAAAATGCTTGAATTTACAATACTGAAAATGGCAAATCTGCTACAGCTATGAAAGTAGTGTGTATTACATTATGTAATGCTTAACTCCCTAGGAATGACGGACATCTTTTTCTTTGTCAAACAGGTATCCGGGCAGCATAAGTACAAAAAACTTACTCAATACAGAAATCTATGTTTTCAGCCTAAGAAATGAGCTAGGTGCTGGCAGAGGAGTCCACTGGATGGCTACCTAAGGCTTCTCACTGCTCAGCTTGGCTTAATTTAAAGGTCTCTCCTACACACAAAGGGCCATTCTATGTCAAGTGAACCAATGATTATTACCTCTATATTTTTAATTCTTTTGAGATTTTGTTATTTGATAATAGCATGTCAGACAATGAAAAATGGGAAGAGAAATTCTAGAAATATTTTTTTTTCTTGATTTCAAAGTTCGGAAAAAGTGTGATTTTCAGTGTTGCCTGCACTTACATTTCTCCTCATCGTACGGATTTACATTTTTGATCATATCTCGGGCTAGAATCAAGATAAAGAGGTGGGAGAGACATCTTTTTTTCTTAGAATGGTACCAGCTTTCATTTCATATGTCATAAGACTATGTTTCTTAATATTTTGTTTAGGAGAAATCAAATACAAAATTTTGATGCACAACTTGTATACTTGGTTATATTTGTACAGAGATTCAAATTGGGAACTATCATATTTATATATTTCTTTATTTCATGTTTGTTTGTTTGAGTTTGTTTCTTTTTTCTTTTCAAATTACCACTCATTGAATTCAACATTTATATGCAACAATAAAGAAACACAAATCTATGCTATGGAATTAATAGCGCTACATAATAATAATAATAATTTATTCATTTATTATTACAAATACCAGGTTAAGTGCCAGTGTGAACCGGACAGATCCGGATCCGGTTTTTCCCCCCATGTATTTCTATGGCGCCAGATGGCAGATATTTGTCATCAGGTTTAGTGTCTGTCTGAGAGGATACAGTTGTTTTCATTTTTTTGCCCCGGATACAAAATCGAAGCTTGCAGCATTTTGTGTGTCCAGGAGACAAAACAAACAAAACCGAATCCTCCCGGAACGGCCGGAGCTACTATCAAGCCCATCCGACCGAAAACAGGTAATAATAATATAAGGTGGGAAGTTTTAAAAACGAATTTATTATGTGCAAAGGGGTCATCAGGGGATAATAGCCGCCTTCTTATAATGCAGAGTAGGTGCTGCTGAACGGGGCACATTCAGTTTCACATCCAAATCTGGTGACAGTAGCAATGTCTAAAAGTGAACCTATTATATTTTTTAACAGACTTTTGTGTAAAGTATTCACCATCTTCCAGATTCTCTCTTGCTGTCAATGAATGGAAATGCTCATTTATTTATGTGACCTTGTGCTGATGGGTTTTTACTACTAGTCAACAATTCGGTTTGTGGTCATTGAGCAGTCAGTCGGTCAGGACAGATTCAGCCGATTAATGAATGCAAAAAAATGCAGTAAGCCGCGGTTTTTTTCGCGGCCGCACCTGCCGCAAGTGCAAAACCGCACTTGCCGCACCTGCCGCAAGTACGCCTATACTTTGCATAGAAAAAACTGCAACCGCGCCGCAAGTGGAACGGTTTATGCGGCAAACGCGGCAGATGCGGTTTTTTTCACCGCATCTGCCGCGAATTACGAAAAACGCTGATGTGAAAGCACCCTAAGTGCCAGTGTGAACCGGACAGATCCGGATCCGGTTTTTCCCCCCATGTATTTCTATGGCGCCAGATGGCAGATATTTGTCATCAGGTTTAGTGTCTGTCTGAGAGGATACAGTTGTTTTCATTTTTTTGCCCCGGATACAAAATCGAAGCTTGCAGCATTTTTTGTGTCCAGGAGACAAAACAAACAAAACCGAATCCTCCCAGATCCGGGGCGATCCGGCGTCCATAACATGGGAGACTATGGGTGCCAGATGCTGAAAGAGCAGTGGCTCTGAAATTCAAGCCGTGCTCGTTCAGCACGTGGACAGCGCAGCATAACATAGCCACCACTGAAGTTCAGCACGTGGAGAGCGCCACAGCTGAACTTTCAGCACAGCAGCTAGCTTTCCAGCAGCCGCATGCAAGCATGATTCCGGCACAAAACGGGATCAGAGGGCATATTTGCCCTCCGATTCTGTTTGTTCGGGGCTGTCAGGTTATGTCCCATGCTTCCTCCAAAATACTGGACATAACCTAATATGTAAAAATTGTGCTGTGAAACCGGCCTTAATCATCATAGCACAACTTGCTCAGCATTTTCAACCTGAATGCACTTAAACCAAAAAGAAAAAAGGTGATCATATCTTTAAGTGTGATTGAACAAGATTAAAAGAACCAATATTTTAACACCTATTTATACATGTAACAATTTTTTTTTCTATTATTTCTATTTCGTTTCTAAATTCCATTCTATTTCTATTAAACACTAAAGTGTTTAGAAGTGTTTATGAAGTCTTTAAAGAGGACCTGTCACCAAAGCAGGCATGGTGATCTAATTACAGCACTGGATGCAGCATGTCTGCAGCATGCAAACAAGGGGTCCCCCAGCACTTGAGCAGCCCTGTACCCCGAGATAATACACTTAGAAAACTTACATGCTACAGCCACTAAGGAGGTGGCTAGGGGCAGGAGCCGAAGGGCAGATTCACACCCCATGCCTGTGTAATCTGCCCACTGCTGCCAATCATTCTCTCCCTGTCTGCAGCATGTAGCCTCCCTGGCGGTCTGTTTAGTTCTGGAATTTGTTGCTAAAAGCGGGCTACCCGCGTTCGCGGTAGATGCGGTTAAAAAACCGCATCTACCGCATCTGCCGCACTTGTGCCGCACTTGCGGCGCGGTTGCGGCGCGGTTGCGGTAATCTGCATAGGAACCAACCACCTCTGATGACCCTCATACATTGTTAATATGTGCCCCTGCAGCCTAGTAAACCATTAGCAGCACTGTTGTTGTGTGCAAAGTGGCTGCAGTAGAAGTGCGATAATGATTTTAGACACTTACATGCCTGGTACTTGAGGCCGTCTCCCTGTGTGTGCTGGGACTTGTTGTGCTGTGCTCATCATGTCTGCTCGCCCCCTCCCTTATGCACGCCCCCTCTCAGCCTGCTATAGTGCTGTGAGGCTGATTGCGTCATAAAGGGGCGGGGCTACCGTGATGCCGCGATTTAGCCCCGCCCCTTTATGACGCAATCAGCCTCACAGCACTATAGCAGGCTGAGAGGGGGCGTGCATAAGGGAGGGGGCGAGCAGACATGATGAGCACAGCAACAAGTCCCAGCACACACAGGGAGACGCCCTCAAGTACGCAGGCATGTAAGTGTCTAAAATCATTATCGCACTTCTACTGCAGCCACTTTGCACACAACAACAGTGCTGCTAATGGTTTACTAGGCTGCAGGGGCACATATTAACAATGTATGAGGGTCATCAGAGGTGGTTGGTTCCTATGCAGATTACCGCAACCGCGCCGCAACCGCGCCGCAAGTGCGGCACAAGTGCGGCAAGTGCGGCACAAGTGCGGCACAGTGCGGCAGATGCGGTTTTCTCACCGCATCTGCCGCGAACGCGGGTAAGCCCGAGCCTGACTCGGGGTTAACGCTTCTGGTAGTGAATGTTAACCCCGAGTCAGGCTCGGGAATAACGCTAGGAAGGTTAAACAAAGGTTTTTTTTTCTCTCCCGTTTAGCCCGCCCCTCAGGGGTGCGGGGCTAACGGACTTTCTGGGAGAGAGAGAAAAAAAAACTCTCGTTAAATGCTGCAGACAGGGAGAGAATGATTGGCAGCGGTGGGCAGATTACACAGGCAGGGGGTGTGAATCTGCACTTGGCTGCAGCCCCTAGCCACCTCCTTAGTGGCTGGAGCATGTAAGTTTTCTAAGTGTATTATCTCGGGGTACAGCGCTGCTCAAGTGCTGGGGGACCCCTTCTCTGCATGCTCCAGACATGCTGCATCCAGTGCTGTAATTAGATCACCATGCCTGGTTTGGTGACAGGTCCTCTTTAAGAATAGTACTTGAAATCAATAGTAGTAATTGAACTATTTATAATTATTATTATATTTATATTATAATAAGAAATTATTATTTTAAAACAAACATTTTTTCAGAATTGCGCACCAAAATTTAGAATTTGATATCGCCAAAACAAAACATAAAGAAACATAGTCTTGTGACATATGAAATGAAAGCCTGTACCGTTCTGAGAAAAAATGATGTCTCTCCCACCTCATTATCATAATTTTAGCCTGAGATATGATAAAAAATGTAAAGCCATACCAGGCCAAAATTCACGCTTTTTTAAAACATTTAAAAGTCTGTTAAAAATTAACTGATGAAGAAAAAAATTTCAAAACTTTTATTTTGTAATCAACTAAAGTTGTACTTTATATAGAAAAAAATTTAAAAAATCTAAAGAATCAAGTAAAAAAATATTCATATTTGGATCATTTGATATGGAATGACCCACTGACGCTATAATAGTTATATATTTTTAAAGAGGGCTTGTCTGCTGCATATCTGCTGCATTCAGGCAAAGGGTACCCCATAGCTGCTACCCCGATATATAGGCTTATAAAAACTTACAGTAAAACTCCATGGAGGCGGGCCCTTGTCCTTGAGCCACCTCGTCCACGGGAGCATTTCAAGTCCCCTGTGCCTTTGTGCCGCCCATGTCTTCGCCACCTCGCTCGTGCCATTCATGAAATCCGCGCTCTGCACATCCTTGTGGTGTTGACGAGGTTGAGGTCTCATGCATGCCCCGCCTCCCGCTAGGATGCTATGATGTCCTCTCATTTCCCCGCCCTGCTCCATAGCACAACACGGAGCAGGGTGCTTTAAGCATTCTCAAGGCTACATATATAGACAATAGAAATCTAAATACATAATCACCAATGGCCACTGTCACACAATTCCAGCACTTCTTTTGCTATCCCACAATCCGCCATGGCACCATTAGATTGTGGGATAGCAAACACAAGTGACAAATACGGCACCGCTACAGTTGGGAGATGAGCGGCGCTAGCTCAGCAAGTTATGGGTATTCCGATATGGTGGCCAAAAGAAGAGAGAAGTAGCCGGGCTTGTTATCCGCGCAGACCACAAGGAGTCATCAAACAGAAAAATGGTCACAGAATCTTCTTTATTTGCCTACGCGTTTCGTGGCTGTAGTGCTGCCACTTCATCATAGCCCTGATGAATGTGGTCTGTGCGGATAACAAGCCCGGCTCCTTCTCTCTTCTGTTGGATCTTTGCGATCACCGGCGAGGCAACTGCAGCGGCCAATTATTAAGGCTCTCCCAGTTCGTTGTGGCTTACACAACCGGTATAGGCGAGTCACACCGATTGGGGGGACGAGGACGACTGTATTAAACGATAAAACCCTATGTGCGCTCCCCCATTCTCTTTTTTATATGGTGGCTGGGATTCAACTCCCCCGCCATAGCGCGCTGCACCGCTCATTGTCTGAGCGCCCCTGGCGCTCAGTCAATGAGCTGTGTGGGATTCAAATCCCCATCAGAAACTGCGAGGCAACGCTCATTGGCTGAGCAGCATGGGATTCAAATCCCCCGCCAAAGGTGGCGGCAGCGCTCAGCCAATGAGCAGTGCCGCGCGGCTTTAGAGCGAGATTCAAATCCCCAGCCAAACCAGAGCGGCACTGCTCATTGGCTAAACGCCAGGGGCACTCAGCCATTCAGCGGTGCCGCCGCCTTTGGCATGGGATTTGAATCTTGTGCCACTCATTGGCTGAGCGGCGCGGGATTCAAATCCACCGCCAAAGCCGCGCGGCACCGCTCATTGGCTGAGCCGCCCGCCGGCTGAGCCAATGAGCGGTGCCACGTGGGATTAGAATCTCGCGCTGCTCATTGGCTCAGCCGACTGGCGGCTCAGCCAATGAGCGGTGCCGCGCGGCTTTGGCGGGGTATTTGAATCCTGCACCGTTCTATGGCTCAGCCAGTGGCCAATGACCAGGAGCAGGATTCAAATCTCCCGCCATCAGTCCTAATCAATGAGCCACCATATACAGTGCTCACAACTGAACCACCGTACAGTGCTAACCACTGAGCCACCATATACAGTGCTAACACAGAGGTGGCAAGCACACAGGGGAGGCAGGGACACAGGGGGAGGCAGAGTTATAGGGAGTGACAGCGCACACAGGGGCTGAGAGCACACAGAGCGGAGAGAAAGGCACAAGTAAGACAGAGCGCACAGGGGAAGAGACAGCACAGAGAGGAGAGAGCGCACAAGGGGACACAGGCACAGAGACAGCCCTGCCGATGCAATAGCATCGGGCCTACAGTATTTCTAGTTATGTAATATTCATCTAGCGCATGTTTAGTTTTTTTTTTTAGTAACTTCCTTTCTTCTATACCATGCAGAAGATTCAAAATTCCAAAAATTGAGGTCATTAAAACAAAAGATTAGACCAGAAAACTTACTCTCCCAGGAACCAAGGGTATTGTAGCTTCTACTTTAGTCCTTTCTGCTTCATCATAACTAGGGAGTGATGTTGCCACATTATAAGATGGTGGTTTTGGAAATCCTGGATCATCTTTATAGTCAAAAAAAGCTGTAATGAAAGAAAACATTCTGATGAAAAGAAAAAAACATTTACTGTATTTTCTGCACTATAAGGCGCACCTAAAAGACTAAGATTTTCCCAGAAATCATAAGTGCGCCTTATATATGGAGTTTTCCAGGAAAATCGAGGTATGGTACTATATGCAGAGTGCTAAGGGGGTGCCATTTGCCTGCAAATATTTGGCAACCCCTACAAAATAAGGCATACCTGTGCGCCACAATATCCCCCGTCCCCGCCATCCCCCTTGTCCGGTGCCAGCCTGGCATCGCTGTGTGGGGGCGCGATCACCAGCCGCCGTCCCCGCTATCCATGCGGTCTGGTGCCGATGCCCGCCTCGCATTACTGTGCGGGGACGCGATCACCAGCTGCCGTCCCCGCTGTCTGGTGTCCGGTGCCGCCGCTGCATCGCGCCGCATGAAGGGCGCGCTCACAGCCCAGGAGCCCATCAGCCAATCACAGCTCCGCCCAGGAGCCTTGAGCCAATCCGAGGCCAGCTGACGTCAGTCCATAGCCTCTGATTGGCTGAGGCTACAGAGGGATGCTGGAGGGTGATGGGAGGCTACACAGGGATACTGGAGGGTGATGGGAGGCTACACAGGGATGCTGGAGGGTGATGGGAGGCTACACAGGGATGCTGGAGGGTGATGGGAGGCTACACAGGGATGCTGGAGGGTGATGGGAGGCTAAACAGGGATGCTGGAGGGTGATGGGAGGCTACAGAGGGATGCTGGAGGGTGATGGGAGGCTACAGAGGGATGCTGGAGGGTGATGGGAGGCTACAGAGGGATGCTGGAGGGTGATGGGAGGCTACACAGGGATACTGGAGGGTGATGGGAGGCTACACAGGGATACTGGAGGGTGATGGGAGGCTACACAGGGATGCTTTTTTTATGGTAATATGGTGCGCCTTATAATCCAATGCGCCTTATATATGAACCAAGACGGCTTAAAAGTAATTTTTTGAGGGTGCGCCTTATAGTGCGAAAAATACGGTAATACAAATATCCTCAAAATGCACATTTTTTTGTTAATTCATGCCAAGTGATATAAGCCATTTAAGATGTATAAGGAAACAAATAAAAGGGTGTGATTAAAACAATATGCCAGCACGATATAGCAGGTAAAAAAACAATGGAACAAATCAACCATTTAAATGAAAAAAACATTATTTAATTAGGATATCATTTAAAGAAAAGAATTAGGTAATAAGAGCTCAGCAGAAAATGAATTCTTTTATTAGAAATAAAATACACTGACAACCCTCATTTTCACATTCTTTAAAGAGGACTTGTCACCCCGCTGGTGTAGGGCTGGGCGATTAATCGAATTAATTCGATTAATTCGCCCCCTGCTGTGGCCACGATTGTTGTTTTATTAACAATTGTGAAATTCGATTTAAAATGGCGGCATTTCCGGTCCGGCGTCACCTGGTACTTCCGGTGCGCACCTCCTCCCCGGCCGACGGTGGCTGGCAGCAGAGCAGAGCGCAGCATGGCTCCAGCACTGGACAGGCCCGGACACTGGGGGCCGCCGACCTCCACCCTGGACTGGTGCGAGGAGAACTACGCCGTGTATGCGCCTGGTACTTGCGGTGCGCTCCGCCTCCTCCCCAGCCGGCGGTGACTGGCAGCAAAGCAGAGCACAGCATGGCTCCGGCGCTGGACAGGCCCGGACACCGGGGGCCGCCGACCTCCGCCCTGGACTGGTGCGAGGAGAACTACGCAGTGTCCTGTGAGTGTACATCGCCGAGTTCTGTGAGTGTCCAGTGCACTGTGTGTATGATATATACTGTATATGCTGTGTGTATGATAGATACTGTGTGTATGATATATACTGTGTATACTGTGTGTATGATAGATACTGTGTGTATGATAGATACTGTGTGTATGATAGATACTGTGTGTATGATAAAGAGAATTTTGTTTACGTACCGTAAATTCTTTTTTCTTGAATCATCAATGGGAGACCCAGACAATGGGGTTTAGGGCGCTGCCCTCCGGAGGTCACACTAGGTACTACAAGTTTGTAGCACCGCCTCCTCCGCTTATAAACCCCCACCGTAGGAGACATCCTCAGTTTAGTCCATAAGCTGCGAGGAGAAATAAACCACACCCGAAACATCGGGAAGAATGCCGTGCACAGACGGTGTAACAACCCGGAACACTGTCTCAACAGAGAACAGATCAAATGCAAACATGCAACGGAACAACTGGGTGGGTGCTGGGTCTCCCATTGATGATTCAAGAAAAAAGAATTTACGGTACGTAAACAAAATTCTCTTTTTTCTGATCATCATAATGGGAGACCCAGACAATGGGGATGTCCTAAAGCAATACCCAGGGCGGGAATAGTTCCTCAACAAGACGGATAACACATGGTTCCCTTTTAAAGGTGGGCAACCGCCGCCTGGAGAACCCGCCTGCCCAAACTCGCATCCGCAGAGGCATGGGCATGCACCATATAGTGCTTAGAGAAAGTGTGCAGGCTGGACCAAGTGGCCGCTTGACACACCTGTAGAGCAGAAGCTCGATGTCGCAAGGCCCAAGAGGCACCTACAGCTCTAGTAGAGTGTGCCCTCAAACCCACCGGGAGAGGCAAACCAGAAGACCGGTAAGCCTCCTGAATGGGAGCCTTGATCCATCTGGCCAAGGTCGACTTTGAAGCCGCGGACCCCTTACAGCGACCCATCGTGAGGACAAATAAGGAATCCGAACTCCTAAAGGAGGCGGTCCTGGACACATAAATGCGTACAGCTCTCACGAGATCCAGAGTATGGAGGTCGCGCTCAACCTGATGAACGGGAGCGGGGCAAAATGATGGGAGAACAATCTCCTGGTTCAAGTGGAATGTTGAAACCACCTTCGGCAAAAATTCAGGCCGTGGGCGCAACACCACCTTGTCCTGGTGAACCACCAGAAAGGGTGACTTGCACGATAGTGCAGCCAATTCTGAGACCCTTCTCAGAGACGTAATCGCCACCAGAAAGACCACCTTCTGGGACAGACGAGAGAGAGAGACGTCTCTCAGTGGCTCAAACGGCGGTTTCTGCAGTGTCGTCAGGACCATGTTTAGGTCCCAAGGGTCCAGAGGTCGTCTATAGGGCGGGACCACCCGAGACACCCCCTGCAGAAATTGACGTACCTTCGGGAGGAGCGCCAAGCGCCTGTCAAACAACACTGAAAGTGCTGATACTTGACCTTTCAGAGAGCCAAGGGATAATCCCAACTCCAACCCCGACTGTAGGAAGGCCAGCAATGTCGGGATAGACAAAGGCCACGGTGAGCGGCCACCAGAGGCACACCAGGTAAAAAAGATTTTCCACGTTCTGTGGTATATCTTCCTGGAAACAGGTTTCCTTGCCCGATTCATAGTGGCAACCACTGTAGGAGAGAAACCTCTGGATGTCAGCAGCCAGGCCTCAAGAGCCATGCAGTCAATCTGAGGGCCCTGGAATTGAGGTGGAAGAATGGCCCTTGCGCGAGTAGATCTGCGCGTTCTGGAAGAGCCCACCTGTGTCCGCCTGACAGTTGCCACAGGTCCGGGTACCAAGACCTCCTGGGCCAATCTGGAGCCACTAGAATGGCCACTCTGCATTCTGTCCTGATCTTCCACAGGACCCTGGGAATCAGAGCCAGAGGCGGAAACACATATGGCAGCTGGAATCTGGACCAGCTCAGAATCAGGGCGTCGTCCCCCAGAGACTGGGGATCCCAAGATCTTGCCATGTACTGGGGCACCTGATGATTCAGCCGTGAGGCCATCAGATCCACGTCCGGAGTGCCCCACCTGCCGCAGATGTCCCGGAAGACGTCTGGATGTAGAGACCACTCTCCGGCGTCCATCCCCTGTCGGCTCAGATAGTCGGCCTCCCAGTTCTCGACCCCTGGGATGTGAACTGCGGAGATCAGGCAGCCGTTTTTCCTCCACCCAGAGTAGAATGCGGTGGACTTCGGCGAGGGCCTGAGCACTTCTGGTCCCTCCCTGATGATTTATGTAGGCGACGGCCGTCGCATTGTCGGACTGTACCCGAATGGGCTGTCCTGACAGGAATTTCTGAAACGCCAGTAGCGCCAGATAGACCGCCTTGATCTCCAGAACGTTGATCTGCAACGCCGACTCCGACTGAGTCCAGAGGCCTTGAGCCCTGTGGTGCAAGAACACCGCCCCCCAGCCCTTCAGACTGGCGTCGGTGGTCACCACTAACCATGACGGTTTTAGGAAGGACCGGCCCCGTGACAGGTGAAGTGGCTGGAGCCACCACTGTAGAGAGTCCCTGGTTGGTTGTGACAGTGTCACCAGCCGATTCAGAGAGATCGTCCTCTTGTCCCATCTGCGAAGAATCTCCAGCTGGAGAGGACGGAGGCGAAACTGTGCGAACGGCACCGCCTCTATCGCCGCTACCATGCGACCCACCAGTCTCATCAATACCCGTAGGGATGACTGTGGAGACAGGAGAACATTCTGCACTCCTGATTGGATCGCAAGCTGCTTGGCTTGAGGTAGGGACACCAGGGCCGAGTCCGTGTGGAAGTCCATGCCCAGATATGTCAATGACTGGGTCGGAACCAGGGTCGACTTCTGAATGTTGATAAGCCACCCGAACCGTTCCAGGGACTTCATGGTCACCTCCAGGCTTACCCGACAAAGGTCTTCCGATGGCGCCCTGACCAACAGGTCGTCCAAATAGGGTATGACGGCGTGTCCTGCGCATGCAGGAGAGCCATCATGGAGGCCATCACCTTTGTGAACACCCGTGGTGCTGAGGCTAGCCCGAATGGCAGTGCCACAAATTGGAAGTGCTCTTCCCCCACTGCGAATCTCAACCAGCGCTGATGAGCTGGTGCAATGGGGACGTGAAGGTAAGCGTCCCTGATATCGATGGACGCTAGGAAGTCTCCCTGTGACACAGCCGCGATCACTGAGCGCAGGGATTCCATGCGGAACTTCCGAACCAACACGTGACGGTTGAACAACTTGAGGTCCAAAACCGGGCGAAAAGAGCCGTCCTTCTTTGGGACAATAAAGAGGTTGGAGTAAAAACCCCTGAACCTCTCTTCCGTGGGCACAGGGACCACCACTCCGTCTCTGCGGAGTCCCTCCAACACCAGGTAAAAAGCCTGAGCCTTTTCTGGAGATGGAGTCGACCGATGGAATCGGTGTATTGGTTGTGACGTCAGCTCTATCCTGTAACCTCTTGAGACTACGTCTCGAACCCACTGATCTTGAATGTGCAGAAGCCACGTGTCCTGAAAGCGGGACAGGCGGCCCCCCACCTGTGGGGAGGCAGGATGAAATAGCGAGTCATGTCGAAGCGGGCTTGGGGGTGGCAGCCGCTGCCCCCGCCGGCTTCTTCTGACGACTCTTGGAACGCCACTGAGTAGCAGGCTTGCCCCCTCGGTCTGAGCGAGTGGACGCCGTTGATGACTGTGAACCGGAGCGAAAGGACCACTGCTTAGGGTTCCTTTTCACGGTGTACCGTGGCTTAGGCTTATTCTGCGGTATCTTAGACTCAGCAGAATCCTTTATCAATTTGTCCAGTTCGGTGCCAAAAAGCCTGTCACCAGCGAACGGAAGATTTTGTAAAATCTTCTTAGATGTGGCATCTGAGTCCCAGAGACGCAGCCACAATAGCCTGCGGATCGCAATTGCATTGGCCGAGGCCACAGCAGAGCGAGTGGCAGTTTCCAAAGATGCCGTCCTGGCATAATCCGCATAGGCCCTTGCTCTCTCAGTGAGAGCCAGGACCTCTGGACTGGACCTAGCTAGATCAGTGATACCATCCAAACAGATAGTGATCGCTTGTAGGGTCCAGACTGCGGTGGGAGCTTTAATCACCCTTCCGAAATTAGTGTGGTCCATGAAGGAGCCACTTGGTCTAGCCTCTGGCCGCAGCCATTGATAGATCTCCTTGGGGTGTACAGTCACCTCCTCAGGAGGAGTGACAAGACGTAATGTCTCATTGATGGAGGACACCAGATCCTCCACCCCATCTGGAGATTCAGACATAGACCCAAGAGTAGAACCCCCATCATCTTCCTCACCATCAGAGGAACGCTCCTCCTCAGAGAGAGTCTGGAGCTCAGGAGAAGCCTCACGGGCTCGCTTAGGGGGTCTTACAGCAGAAGTAAGAGACACCCGGGGGTAACTAGGAGGAGTAGCTGGGTTCTCCAGTCTCCTATGCAGTGCCTCCAGGGTTTGCGACATGGAGGACATCTGGGACAGCAGAGATTCATTAATCTTATTCTGCGTTTCCCATGGCCCTGGGATCACCTGAACCTCAGGGTATAATCCCGGATTTGCAGACTCAATAGTAGCAGATCGGGCCTCTGGGCGTCCGCAGTTATTGCAGGACCCCTCCACCAGTGTCCCGTTGCATGTAGTACAGGCAATGGTGACCACCGCTGCCTTAGCAGCATGCTTCCCAGCTGAGGACATCTCCACAGTGAGGGGAATATAAGCCAAAGTCACAAACAAACCGGGAATCCCGGTGGCTTACCGACCGCAGTAAAGCGGTAGGAGGAAGCGGTGTGTGTGTGTGACCTCCGCGAGTTCCGGTCTCCCTTGCAAGTGCAGACACGCGCTGCAGTTCAGATCCCAGCCGGGAAGTGAGGGAGAAGATGGCCGCCGACAGTGAAGATGTGGGCGGAGCCAGGAACACGCGGGAAGAACACACAACACGCCCAGCGGTGATGTCACCATAAGGGCTGCCTCCTCCTCCTCCAGACTGCCTCAGCAATGGAGGTGCCGGAGCCCGCAGCGCGGGAAACGAGAGTGAATTATCACCACACACACTCTCAGACTGCATGTATGCATAAAAACACCCGCAGTCTACAGCCTCAGCCCCTGTGACAACACAGGGCGGTCAGCCAGGGAGACCCCAGCACAGGGTCACCGCCAGAACCGCGGACCCGAGGGTAACCGCGCGGTCTGAGTGTCATAACACCACAGTGACAGACACTACCCCCAGGCACACAGGAGACACACCAGGTGCCTCAGTGCCGGTCCGGTCTGTAAGCACCTTTAGGGAGGCCTCGGACGGGGGTACAGCACCAGTCCGGAGTGTAAGCACCATTTAGGGAGGCCTCGGACTGGGCTGGCTCCGTCCGGTCTGTAAGCACCATTTAGGGAGGCCTCGGACGGAGCGGAGCTGTGCAAGGCTCCAGGCTCCCCCTATCCAGAGCCTCCATGGAGGGATGGAAAGGAAAGGAGCACGACAGCGTACCGGGAGAACACTGAAGTGTCCAGGCTAAAAACCCTCCGGTACCTCCACCAGCGTGTTCCACAAGGGGTGAGCGGGGAGGCTGTCGAGGGTCCCGAATGGGACCATTTTACCTTGTCTTCATACGCCATCACGTAAGTTGTGAGAATGCAGTGAAGTGCAAGCAAAGCGTGATCCTCCGAGCACACTAAGTTTAAAACTGAGGATGTCTCCTACGGTGGGGGTTTATAAGCGGAGGAGGCGGTGCTACAAACTTGTAGTACCTAGTGTGACCTCCGGAGGGCAGCGCCCTAAACCCCATTGTCTGGGTCTCCCATTATGATGATCAGAAAATATACTGTGTATACTGTGTGTATGATAGATACTGTGTGTATGATAGATACTGTGTGTATGATAGATACTGTGTGTATGATATATACTGTGTATACTGTGTGTATGATAGATACTGTGTGTATGATAGATACTGTGTGTATGATATATACTGTGTATAGTGTGTGTATGATATATACTGTGTGTATGATAGATACTGTGTATACTGTGTGTATATGATATATACTGTGTATACTGTGTGTATGATATATACTGTGTATATGATATATACTGTGTGTATGATATATACTGTGTATACTGTGTGTATGATATATACTGTGTATGCTGTATACATATATACTGTGTGTATGATAGATACTGTGTGTATGATCTATACTGTGTGTATGATATATACTGTGAATACTGTGTGTATGATATATACTGTGTATACTGTGTGTATGATATATACTGTGTATACTGTGTGTATGATATATACAGTGTGTATGATATATACTGTGTATGCTGTATACATACAGTTAGGGCCAGAAATATTTGGACAGTGACACAATTTTGGCGAGTTGGGCTCTGCATGCCACCACATTGGATTTGAAATGAAACCTCTACAACAGAATTCAAGTGCAGATTGTAACGTTTAATTTGAAGGGTTGAACAAAAATATCTGATAGAAAATGTAGGAATTGTACACATTTCTTTACAAACACTCCACATTTTAGGAGGTCAAAAGTAATTGGACAAATAAACATAACCCAAACAAAATATTTTTATTTTCAATATTTTGTTGCGAATCCTTTGGAGGCAATCACTGCCTTAAGTCTGGAACCCATGGACATCACCAAACGCTGGGTTTCCTCCTTCTTAATGCTTTGCCAGGCCTTTACAGCCGCAGCCTTCAGGTCTTGCTTGTTTGTGGGTCTTTCTGTCTTAAGTCTGGATTTGAGCAAGTGAAATGCATGCTCAATTGGGTTAAGATCTGGTGATTGACTTGGCCATTGCAGAATGTTCCACTTTTTTGCACTCATGAACTCCTGGGTAGCTTTGGCTGTATGCTTGGGGTCATTGTCCATCTGTACTATGAAGCGCCGTCTAATCAACTTTGCAGCATTTGGCTGAATCTGGGCTGAAAGTATATCCCGGTACACTTCAGAATTCATCCGGCTACTCTTGTCTGCTGTTATGTCATCAATAAACACAAGTGACCCAGTGCCATTGAAAGCCATGCATGCCCATGCCATCACGTTGCCTCCACCATGTTTTACAGAGGATGTGGTGTGCCTTGGATCATGTGCCGTTCCCTTTCTTCTCCAAACTTTTTTCTTCCCATCATTCTGGTACAGGTTGATCTTTGTCTCATCTGTCCATAGAATACTTTTCCAGAACTGAGCTGGCTTCTTGAGGTGTTTTTCAGCAAATTTAACTCTGGCCTGTCTATTTTTGGAATTGATGAATGGTTTGCATCTAGATGTGAACCCTTTGTATTTACTGTCATGGAGTCTTCTCTTTACTGTTGACTTAGAGACAGATACACCTACTTCACTGAGAGTGTTCTGGACTTCAGTTGATGTTGTGAACGGGTTCTTCTTCACCAAATAAAGTATGCGGCGATCATCCACCACTGTTGTCATCCGTGGACGCCCAGGCCTTTTAGAGTTCCCAAGCTCACCAGTCAATTCCTTTTTTCTCAGAATGTACCCAACTGTTGATTTTGCTACTCCAAGCATGTCTGCTATCTCTCTGATGGATTTTATCTTTTTTTTCAGCCTCAGGATGTTCTGCTTCACCTCAATTGAGAGTTCCTTTGACCGCATGTTGTCTGGTCACAGCAACAGCTTCCAAATGCAAAACCACACACCTGGAATCCACCCCTGACCTTTTAACTACTTCATGGATTACAGGTTAACGAGGGAGACGCCTTCAAAGTTAATTGCAGCCCTTAGAGTCCATTGTCCAATTAGTTTTGGTCCCTTGAAGAAGAGGAGGCTATGCATTACAGAGCTATGATTCCTAAACCCTTTCTCCGATTTGGATGTGGAAACTCATATTGCAGCTGGGAGTGTGCACTTTCAGCCCATATTATATATATAATTGTATTTCTGAACATGTTTTTGTAAACAGCTAAAATAACAAAACTTGTGTCACTGTCCAAATATTTCTGGCCCTAACTGTATATACTGTGTGCATGATAGATACTGTGTATGATGTATACTGTGTATGATATATACTGTGTATACTGTGTGTATGATATATACTGTGTATACTGTGTGTATGATATATACTATGTATGCTGTATACATATATACTGTGTGTATGATAGATACTGTGTGTATGATATATACTGTGTATGCTGTATAAATATATACTGTGTGTATGATATATACTGTGTATACTGTGTGTATGATATATACTGTGTATACTGTGTGTATGATATATACTGTGTATACTGTGTGTATGATATATACTGTGTATGCTGTATACATATATACAGTGTGTATGATATATACTGTATATACTGTGTGTATGATATATACTGTATATACTGTGTATATGCTATATACTGTATATACTGTGTATGCTGTATACATATATACAGTGTGTATGATATATACTGTATATACAGTGTGTATGATATATACTGTATATACTGTGTATGCTGTGTATACATATATAAAAAAAAAATCGAGATTTAAATCGAAAATTGTCCATAAGGGTAAATAAAATCGAGATTTTGATTTTTTTCCAAAATCGCCCAGCCCTACCCTGGTGCTATGCTAACTGAATGCAGCGTGTCTGCTGCATTCTGCTGCATTCAGGGAAGGGGCTCCCCTTGTCTCTAGCCCCCCTGTAAGTTGTTAAAAAGACTTTACAAAGTGTACAGATAAGGAGTCCGGAGGGACTTACTCAGTAATGAGTCATCGCTGTTGTTGTATCCTATTGCTGGTTGTCCTCCCCGCCTCCAGCCCTCTCTTGTTCAGCCTCCTGTATGTGTCATTGCTGAGGGCTGGAGGCGGGGAGGACAGCAGCAACAGCTATGACACATACAGGAGGCTGAACAAGAGAGAGCTGGAGGCGGGGAGGACACAATACAACAGCGATGATTCATTACTGAGTACCGTATACACTCGTGTATAAGCCGACCCGTGTATAAGCCGACCCACCTACTTTTGCCCCCAAAACCTGGGAAAACCTATTGACTCGTGTATAAGCCGAGGGTGGACCCCAGCACAGGTATACAGTCCCCCTCAGTGGTATACAGCAGCCTCCCCAGTGGTAGTATACAGCAGCCACAGAGGTATATACAGCAGCCCCAGTGGTAGTATACAGCAGCCTCCCCAGTGGTAGTATACAGCAGTCTCCCCCTGTAGTAGTATACAGCAGTCTCCCCCTGTGGTAGTATACAGCAGTCTCCCCCTGTCGTAGTATACAGCAGTCTCCCCCTGTGGTAGTATACAGCAGCCTCCCCCTGTGGTAGTATACAGCAGCCACATAGGTATATACAGCAGTCCCAGTGGTAGTATACAGCAGCCTCCCCAGTGGTAGTATACAGCAGTCTCCCCTGTGGTAGTATACAGCAGCCACAGAGGTATATACAGCAGCCCCTCCCCTGTGGTAGTATACAGCAGCCACAGAGGTATTATACAGCAACCCCAGTGGTAGTATACAGCAGCCTCCCCAGTGGTAGTATACAGCAGTCTCCCCCTGTGGTAGTATACAGCAGCCTCCTCCAGTGGTAGTATACAGCAGCCACAGAGGTATATACAGCAGCCCCTCCCCTGTGGTAGTATACAGCAGTCACAGAGGTATATACAGTGGTAGTATACAGCAGCCTCCCCAGTGGTAGTATACAGCAGTCTCCCCCTGTAGTAGTATACAGCAGTCTCCCCCTGTGGTAGTATACAGCAGTCTCCCCCTGTCGTAGTATACAGCAGTCTCCCCCTGTGGTAGTATACAGCAGCCTCCCCCTGTGGTAGTATACAGCAGCCACATAGGTATATACAGCAGCCCCAGTGGTAGTATACAGCAGCCTCCCCAGTGGTAGTATACAGCAGTCTCCCCTGTGGTAGTATACAGCAGCCACAGAGGTATATACAGCAGCCCCTCCCCTGTGGTAGTATACAGCAGCCACAGAGGTATTATACAGCAGCCCAGTGGTAGTATACAGCAGCCTCCCCAGTGGTAGTATACAGCAGTGTCCCCCTGTGGTAGTATACAGCAGTCTCCCCCTGTCGTAGTATACAGCAGTCTCCCCCTGTGGTAGTATACAGCAGCCTCCCCCTGTGGTAGTATACAGCAGCCACATAGGTATATACAGCAGCCCCAGTGGTAGTATACAGCAGCCTCCCCAGTGGTAGTATACAGCAGTCTCCCCCTGTGGTAGTATACAGCAGCCACAGAGGTTATATACAGCAGCCCCTCCCCTGTGGTAGTATACAGCAGCCACAGAGGTATTATACAGCAGCCACAGAGGTATTATACAGCAGCCCCAGTGGTAGTATACAGCAGCCTCCCCAGTGGTAGTATACAGCAGTCTCCCCCTGTGGTAGTATACAGCAGCCTCCTCCAGTGGTAGTATACAGCAGCCACAGAGGTATATACAGCAGCCCCTCCCCTGTGGTAGTATACAGCAGCCACAGAGGTATATACAGCAGCCCCAGTGGTAGTATACAGCAGCCTCCCAAGTGGTAGTATACAGCAGCCTTCCCCTGTGGTAGTATACAGCAGCCACAGAGGTATATACAGCAGCCCCTCCCCTGTGGTAGTATACAGCAGCCCCCCCCCTGTGGGTATACAGCAGTGCCTCCCCCTGTGGTATATACAGCAGCTCCTCCCCTGTGGTAGTATACAGCAGCCCCCCGCTGTGGTAGTATACAGCAGCCCCTCCCCTGTGGTAGTATACAGCAGCCCACCCCCCGTGGTAGTATACAGCAGCCCTCCCCCGTGGTAGTATACAGCAGCCCCCCCCCCCCCGTGGTAGTATACAGCAGCCCCCCCACTGTGGGTATACAGCAGTGCCACCCCCCTGTTGTATATACAGCCCCCCCCCCCCGTTGCTACCGCACACCTGTAAAACGAAGATCTTTCATACTTATCCTCCTGCTGTCACCGCGCGCATCCTCCGCTCTCCTTCTTGCTTGCACCCGGCGTTCATCCATATGGCCGCGCACAAATAATGACGTCATTATTTGTGCGCGGTCACGTGGATGGACGGCGGGTGCAAGCAAGAAGGAGAGCGGAGGATACGCGCGTTGACAGCAGGAGGATAAGTATGAAAGATCTTCTTTTTACAGGTGTGCGGCAGCAACGGGGGGGGGGGGGGCTGGATATACCACAGGGGGGGGGCACTGCTGTATACTACCACAGGGGGGCGGAGGAGCTCTGACAGTGCAATGTAATATGCACGGCTTCCCCTGCCGCTGATGGACAGGGGGATGCAGTGCATATTGCATTGCACTAATGAGCGGCCCCACATGACCGGCCGCTCACTATACAGCCTCCCCCACCTCCTCCAGCCCCAGGACACCGGCCCCACACACTCAGCCATATAGTGACTCGTGTATAAGCCGAGGGGGCATTTTTCAGCACAATTTTTGTGCTGAAAAACTCGGCTTATACACGAGTATATACGGTAAGTCCCTTCGGACTCATTATCTGTACACTTTCTAAAGTCTTTTTAACAACTTACAGGGGGACTAGAAACATGGGGACCCCTTCCCTGAATACCGCAGACATGATGTATTCAGTGCTTCATTCAGTTAGCATAGTACCTTAGGATGACAGGTCCTCTATTTTTTTTTTCAAATCAGATGATTTTTAATTTATTTTCCAAAATAAAAAAACACAAAAGTCCATTCATGTTCAAATGCAGTTAACTAATTAGACGGTCTGTTGAGCGCTAGGATCAGAAATAATAGGTGGAAACTGTATTATTATTGCCAGTGCTTTATCAACCCCTTACATAGGCCATTAACCCCTGACATCAACTGATGAAGACAGCACACTTGCTGCTGAAACGCGTTGTGGCCTATGTAATGGGTTAATAAACCACTGGTAATAATACTGTTTTCACCAATTATTATTTCTGACCTTAGCGCTCCACAGACTGTCTAATTAGTTAACTGCATCTTAATCCCCTTGGGGAGTCCGGCAAGAGCTGCTCTGGGTCTTGGTAAAGAGATCTTAATAGATAGGACCTGGCTGGCCACACATCGCTAGCACCGCTCAAGGACCGGCCAGCGCCCGATCATATAACCAAACAGGAAGTACCCCAGGAGCGGCAGTGATCGCAGCTGGCAGCCACACAAACACCTCCACAGTGGAGGCACCCAAGCAGGCCCTTGACCAGAGTTGTACAGGGGTGCACAACCAACGTGTTAAGTAGCCCTTTGGCCCCCTGAAAAATACACCCTACAAAAATAGTCTTCACATTGCGCTCCCAAAATCTTCTTTACATTCATGTTCAAATGGTATTCAAAATATCAGTAGTATTCTAAATCTCCCTTTATCGACCCCCAGAACAAAGCCCCCTTGACCCGGTCTCCCCCCCCCTTTTACACCTCCCCCCCATTCGACATTCAATTTCTTAACCACTCTCTTTAGAGCTGCACAAAATAGACAGTTCCAAATACAATAATCTACTCTATAATTGCCGTAGGCAAAATCGTGTCGGACCCCGAAATCGCCGTGGCTTTGTCACTATGTGTGACGTCACCACGCACGAGCAATGGCCGCGAAGCGGCCATTGCGAGTCGCTGGCCGAAAATAGAACCAGAGGCTCGGCCACAAACTTAGCGATTTACCGCTGAGGTAGCGCGAGCAATGGTCGCGTGGCCATTGCGAGTCGCTACCTCAGCCGCCGCACCTGCCGCAAGTCCCCCTATACTTTCTATGGGGATCCATTACGAGTCGCTGTGTAGCGCGAGCAATGGCCGCGAGGCCATTGCGAGTCGCTACCTCAGCCGCCGCACCTGCCGCAAGTCCCCCTATACTTTCTATGGGGATTACCGCAACCGCGCCGCAAGTGTAACGGTTATGCGGCGAACGCGGCAGATGCGGTTACACTTGCGGCGCGGTTGCGGTAATCCCCATAGAAAGTATAGGGGGACTTGCGGCAGGTGCGGCAAGTGCGATTTTGCACTTGCGGCAAGTGCGGTCGCGAAAAAAGCCGCAGTCAGCCGCGGTTTTTTTCGCGGCCGCACCTACCGCAAGTGCAAAACCGCATTTGCCGCACCTGCCGCAAGTCCCCCTATACTTTCTATGGGGATTACCGCAACCCGCCGCAAGTGTAACCGCATCTGCCGCGTTTGCCGCATACGTGGCAGATGCGGTTACACTTGCGGCGCGGTTGTGGTAATCTCCATAGAAAGTATAGGGGGACTTGCGGCAGGTGCGGCAAATGCGGTTTTGCACTTGCGGTAGGTGCGGCCGCGAAAATCTTTAAAAAAAAATTAAAAATAACAAATAAAAAAAAAATAATAAATAAATATAAAAATAACAAATTACTGCTAATAATAATGCTATTAATGCTAATAATTATGCTATTAATGCTAAGAATGATGCTATTAATGCTAATATTAATGTTAATAATGCTAATAATAATCATATTTACGCTATTAATAATGCTATTAAGGCTAATAATCATGCTATTTATGCTATTCAAAATGCTATTAATGCTAATAATATTGCTATTAATGCTATTAATAATGCTATTAATACTATTAATGCTATTAATAATGCTATTAATAATGCTATTAATGATATTAGTAATACTATTAATGCTATTAATAATGCTATTAATGCTATTAATAATACTATTAATGCTATTAATAATACTATTAATGCTATTAATGCTATTAATAATACTATTAATGCTATTAATTGCGATATTAATAATGCTATTAATTCTATTAATAATGCTATTAATGCTATTAATTGTATTATTAATGTTATTAATGCTATTAATAATGCTATTAATGCTATTAATAATACTATTAATGTTATTAATGCTAATATTAATGCTATTAATTTGTATTATTAATGCTATTAATGCTATTAATAATGCTATTAATGCTAATAATAATGCTATTACTGCTAATAATAATAGCTATTAATGCTAATAATTATGCTATTAATGCTAATATTAATGGTAATAATGCTAATAATAATCATATTAACGCTATTAATAATGCTATTAAGGCTAATAATCATGCTATTTATGCTAATTCAAACTGCTATTAATGCTAATAATATTGCTATTAATGCTATTAATAATGCTATTAATAATGCTATTAATTCTAATTAATGCTATTAATAATGCTATTAATGCTATTAATAATACTATTAATGCTATTAATTCTATTAATACTATTAATTCTATTAATAATGCTATTAATGTTATTAATAATGCTATTAAATGCTATTAATAATGCTATTACTGCTATTAATAATATATGCTATTAATAGCTATTCAAACTATGCTATTAATGCTAATAATATTGCTATTAATGCTATTAATAATGCTATTAATGCTATTAATAATGCTATTAATTCTATTAATGCTATTAATAATGCTATATAATGCTATTAATTGTATTATTCATGCTATTAATAATGCTATTAATGCTATTAATAATGCATATTAATGCTATTAATACTATTAAATGCTATTAATGCTATTAATAATGCTATTAATTGTATTATTATATTCTATTAATGCTATTAATAATGCTATTAATGCTATTAATAATACTATTAATGCTATTAATGCTAATATTAATGCTATTAATTGTATTATTAATGCTATTAATGCTATTAATAATGCTACTAATGCTAATAAATGCTATTACTGCTAATAATAATGCTATTAATGCTAATAATTATGCTATCAATGCTAATATTAATGCTAAATAATAATCATATTAACGCTATTAATAATGCTATTAAGGCTAATAATCATGCTATTTATGCTATTCAAACTGCTATTAATGCTAATAATATTGCTATAATGCTTATTAATAATGCTATTAATGCTATTAATGCTATATTAATAATGCTATTAATGCTATTAATTGTATTATTCATGCTATTAATAATGCTATTAATAATGCTATTAATGCTATTAATAATACTATTAATGCTATTAATGCTATTAATAATGCTATTAATGCTATTATTAATGCTATTAATTGTATTATTAATTCTATTAATGCTATTAATAATGCTATTAATGCTATTAATAATACTATTAATGCTATTAATGCTAATATTAATGCTATTAATTGTATTATTAATGCTAATACTATTAATAATGCTACTAATGCTAATAATGCTATTACTGCTAATAATAATGCTATTAATGCTAATAATTATGCTATCAATGCTAATATTAATGCTAATAATAATCATATTAACGCTATTAATAATGCTATTAAGGCTATTAATCATGCTATTTATGCTATTCAAAATGCTATTAATGCTAATAATATTGTGCTTTTAATGCTATTAATGCTATTAATAATGCTATTAATGCTATTAATAATACTATTAATGCTATTAATGCTATTAATAATGCTATTAATGCTATTAATAATGCTACTAATGCTATTAATATTATTAATGCTATTAATGCTATTAATAATACTATTAATGCTATTAATGCTAATATTAATGCTATTAATTGTATTATTAATGCTATTAATGCTATAATATGCTAATAATGCTAATAATAATGCTATTAATGCTAATAATTATGCTATTAATGCTAATAATTATGTTATTAATGCTAATATTAATGCTAATAATAATCATATTAACGCTATTAATAATGCTATTAAGGCTAATAATCATGCTATTTATGCTATTCAAAATGCTATTAATGCTAATAATAATGCTATTAATGCTATATAATATATACTATTAATAATAACTATTAATGCTATTAATAGATATACTATTAATGCTATTATCTATAATGCTATTAATACTAATTATAATGCTATTAATAATACTATTAATGGCTATTAATTCTATTAATAAATGCTATTAATGCTATATATAATGCTATTAATGCTATTATTAATATGCTATTAATAATGCTATTAATAATGCTATTAATGCTAATAATAATGCTATTACTGCTATTAATACTGCTATTACTGCTAATAATAATGCTATTGCTAATATTATTGCTATTGATGATGCGATTATTATTTAAAAATCTTTAAAAAAAAATAAACATATTCTAGACACCCGATGCATTTGCATCGGGCTCACAGCTAGTCTACTATATAATTGCCGTAGGCACTTCCGTGTCGGACCCCGAAAAGACCGTGGCTTTGTCACTCTGTGACGTCACCACGCGCGAGCAATGGCCGCAAAGCGGCCATTGCGAGTCGCTGGCCGAAAATCGAACCAGAGGCTCGGCTACAAAGTTAGCGATTTACCGCTCATGTAGCGCGAGCAATGGCCGCGAGGCCATTGCGAGTCGCTGCCTGAGCCGCCGCACCTGCCGCAAGTCCCCCTATACTTTCTATGGGGATTACCGCAACCGCGCCACAAGTGTAACGGTTATGCGGCAAACGTGGCAGATGCGGTTACACTTGCGGCGCGGTTGCGGTAATCCCTATAGAAAGTATAGGGGGACTTGCGGCAGGTGCGGCAAGTGCGGTTTTGCACTTGCGGCAAGTGCGGCCGCGAAAAAAAACGCAGTCAGCCGCGTTTTTTTTCGCGGCCGCACCTGCCGCAAGTGCAAAACCGCATTTGCCGCACCTGCCGCAAGTCCCCCTATACTTTCAATGGGGATTACTGCAACCGCGCCGCAAGTGTAACGCTTATGCGGCAAACGCGGCAGATGCGGTTACACTTGCGGCGCGGTTGCGGTAATCTCCATAGAATGTATAGGGGGACTTGCGGCAGGTGCGGCAAGTGCGGCCGCGAAAATCTTAAAAAATTTTAAAAAAATTTAAAAATATTCTATTAATGCTAATATTAATGCTATAAATGCTAATAATAATGCTATTAATGCTAATAATTATGCTATTAATGCTAATAATAATGCTATTAATGCTAATATTAATGCTAATAATGCTAATAATAATCATATTAACGCTATTAATAATGCTATTAAGGCTAATAATCATGCTATTTATGCTATTCAAAATGCTATTAATGCTAATAATATTGCTATTAATGCTCTTTATGCTAATAGTAATGCTATTAATGCGTATTATGCTATTATAATGCTATTAATGCTATTATGCTATTAATAATGCTATTAATGCTATTTTTGTATTATTAATACTATTAATGCTATTAATGTATATATTAATGCTAATTAATAATGCTATTAATGCTAATAATTATGCTATTATGCTAATATTAATGCTAATAATGCTAATAATAATCATATTAACGCTATTAATAATGCTATTAAGGCTAATAATCATGCTATTTATGCTATTCAAAATGCTATTAATGCTAATAATATTGCTATTAATGCTCTTTATGCTCATAGTAATGCTATTAATGCGATTATTTATGCTATTAATGCTATTAATAATGCTATTAATGCTATTAATAATGATATTAATGCTATTAATAATGCTATTCATGCATTATTAATACTATTAATGCTATTAATGCTAATATTAATGCTATTAATTGTATTATTAATGCTATTAATGCTATTAATAATGCTATTAATGCTAATAATAATGCTATTACTGCTAATAATAATGCTATTAATGCTAATAATTATGCTATTAATGCTAATATTAATGCTAATAATGCTAATAATAATCATATTAACGCTATTAATAATGCTATTAAGGCTAATAATCATGCTATTTATGCTATTCAAAATGCTATTAATGCTAATAATATTGCTATTAATGCTCTTTATGCTAATAGTAATGCTATTAATGCGATTATTTATGCTATTAATAATGCTATTAATGCTATTAATAATGCTATTCATGCTATTAATAATACTATTAATGCTATTAATTGTATTATTAATGCTATTAATGCTATTAATAATGCTATTAATGCTAATAATAATGCTAATAATTTAATTAGCTATTAATGCTAATATTAATGCTAATAATGCTAATAATAATCATATTAACGCTATTAATAATGCTATTAATGCTAATAATATTGCTATTAATGCTCTTTATGCTAATAGTAATGCTATTAATGCGATTATTTATGCTATTAATTCTATTATTTATGCTATTAATAATGCTATTAATAATGCTATTAATGCTATTAATAATGCTATTCATGCTTTTAATAATACTATTAATGCTATTAATGCTAATATTAATGCTATTGTATTATTAATGCTATTAATAATGCTATTAATGCTAATAATAATGCTATTACTGCTAATAATAATGCTATTAATGCTAATAATTATGCTATTAATGCTAATATTAATGCTAATAATGCTAATAATAATCATATTAACGCTATTAATAATGCTATTAAGGCTAATAATCATGCTATTTATGCTATTCAAAATTCTATTAATGCTAATAGTATTGCTATTAATGCTCTTTATGCTAATACTCATGCTATTAATGTGATTATTTATGCTATTAATTCTATTATTTAGGCTATTAATGCAATTAATAATGCTATTAATGTTATTAATAATGCTATTAATGCTATTCATGCTAATAATTAATGCTATTAAGGCTAATAATCATGCTATTAATCCTATTAATAATGCTATTAATGCATATTTTTAATTCTATTAATGCTATTAATAATTTTATTAATGCTAATAATGCTATTACTCCTCATAATAATGCTATTAACGCTATTATTAATGCTATTTATGGTAATAATGCTATTAATACTAATAACAATACTATTATTAGTACTATTATTGCCATTAATAATGCTATTAATGCTAATAATAATGCTGTTAATGCTAATAATTATGCTATTAATGGTAATAATAATGCTATTAATGCAAATAATATTGCCACGTTCTAGAATTCCGATGCATTTGCATCGGGCTCACAGCTAGTAATTTAAATAACTGAATACCGTTAAGTCTTCGAACAGTAGTCATATATACAGTTGTGGCCAAAAGTATTGACACCCCTGCAATTCTGTCAGATAATACTCAGTTTCTTCCTGAAAATGATTGCAATCACAAATTCTTTTGTATTATTATCTTCATTTAATTTGTCTTCAATGAAAAAACACAAAAAGAATTGTCCTAAACCAAATTGGATATAATTCCACACCAAACATAAAAAGGGGGTGGACAAAAGTATTGGCACTGTTAGAAAAATCATGTGATGCTTCTCTAATTTGTATAATTAACAGCATCTGTAAATTACCTGTGGCACCTAACAGGTATCGGCAATAACTAAATCACACTTGCAGCCAGTTGACACGGATTAAAGTTGACTCAACCTCCGTCCTGTGTCCTTGTGTGTACCACATTGGTCTTCTTTCTTTTCTCCATGCTCAAAGAACTGTCTGAGGACTTGAGAAACCAAAATGTGAGGAAGAATGAGCAATCTAAAGGCTACAAGTCAATCTCCAAAGACCTGAATGTTCCTGTGTCTACCGTGAGCAGTGTCATCAAGAAGTTTAAAGCCCATGGCACTGTGGCTAACTTCCCTAGATGTGGACGGAAAAGAAAAATTGATGGGAGATTTCAACGCAAGATTGTGCGGATGGTGGATAAAGAACCTCGACTAACATCCAAACAAGTTCAAGCTGCCCTGCAGTCCAAGGGTACAACAGTGTCAATCCGTACTATCCGTCAGCGTCTGAATGAAAAGGGACTGTATGGTAGGATACCCAGGAAGACCCCACTTCTTACCCCGAGACATAAAAAAGCCAGGCTGGAGTTTGCCAAAACTTACCTGAGAAAGCCTAAAACGTTTTGGAAGAATGTTCTCTGGTCAGATGAGACAAAAGTAGAGCTTTTTGGGCAAAGGCATAAACATAGAGTTTACAGGAGAGAAAAAAGCGGCATTCAAAGAAAAGAACACGGTCCCCACAGTCAAACATGGCGGAGGTTCCCTGATGTTTTGGGGTTGCTTTGCTGCCTCTGGCACTGGACTGCTTGACCGTGTGCATGGCATTATGAAGTCTGAAGACTACCAACAAATTTTGTAGCATAATGTAAAGCCCAGTGTGAGAAAGCTGGGTCTCCCTCAGAGGTCATGGGTCTTCCAGCAGGACAATGACACACTTCAAAAAGCACTAGAAAATGGTTTGAGAGAAAGCACTGGAGACTTCTAAGGTGGCCAGCAATGAGTCCAGACCTGAATCCCATAGAACACTTGTGGAGAGATCTAAAAATGGCAGTTTGGAGAAGGCACCCTTCAAATATCAGGGACCTAAAGCAGTTTGCCAAAGAAGAATGGTCTAAAATTCCAGCAGAGCATTGTAAGAAACTTATTGATGGTTATTGATCGCAGTTATTTTGGCTAAAGGTTGTGCAACTAACTATTAGGCTGAGGGTGCCAATACTTTTGTCTGGCCCATTTTTGGAGTTTCGTGTGACATGATCAATGTTTTGCTTTTTGCTTCATTCTCTTTTGTGTTTTTTCATTGAAGACAAATTAAATGAAGACAATTAATACCAAAGAATTTGTGATTGCAATCAATTTCAGGAAGAAACTGAGTATTATCTGACAGAATTGCAGGGTGTCAATACTTTTGGCCACAACTGTATAATACCGCTAATCTTTGTCAATATGCTTTACACCCTAGAGGCCCCATTCTGCCTCATCGTCTCCACAAAGCCCATATCTGATCAAGCATTTTCTCTGCACTTCTCTGGTAGATACTTTCTTCCATGCCTATCGTATACTCCACCTGTTGAATATATTCCTTCCTAGTGGGGGGCTCAGCCCTGATCCAGCACCTAGCAATCAATTTCCTTGACATAAACAGTAGCCTCGCCACTACGATCTTCTGTGAACTTGTAAGAGGAAGTTCCTCAACATATCCCAACACACGCACTGTTGGATTCCTGGGAATCACACAACCAAACTTCCCTTCAAGCATAGTACTCACCACCACCCAAAATGCTTGCAGTCTCAGGCAATCCCACAATATATACAAAATGTCAGGACCTTCAGCCATGCATCTCGGACATTCCAAAAAGTCTCTCACACCAACTTTATGCAGAAACTCCAGAGACCTATACATCTGTGAATGGTATACAGCTGCGACAGCTGACCCGGCTCACTAAGAGACAATTTCGGAACATATTCAAGAACCGACTCCCATACTTCACCCCCAACTTCTCCTTCCATTTGTCCCTGGCACGAACAGGATGGCGCAACAAGAAAGTATGAAGCAGATCTCTATAAATGCCAGTGAAAACCCCCCTTGTGGCCCCCTCCATACATATGTAATCCAAAACAATATCTTTGTATACTCTTAGACCACTTTCCTGTCTCTGCCTCTGGAATGCATGTTGAACTCTTATATACTGAAATCGGTCTGCATCCGGTATCCAAAATTCTTCCTGAAGTGATTTAAACGTTCTCAGGTTTTGATTCTCTAGCAACTGTACCACATACCGAATCCCTTTGGTATACCAAGCCTTTTGTTATACCCCAATTTATAGAACTCACACAATTTTTCATTCATCCATATGGGAGACTATATAGTCGGTCCAAAAACTTCTCTAAGCTTTTTCACCTCAGTCCATGTTCTATGTATTAGGCACAGAGTGGGGAACCTCCTATCCAGCCGACTGAAGACTCCAGCTTCCAACCCTTGCACTAGGGTTTCCTCCATACAACATACTTCAGAAGTGTCTGTATCGAGCCCAGTCCATCGCCTGACGCCCAACTACTAAAATGCTGATTCTAAGATGCCAAGTAGTATATCCAGGGGTTAGGCAAAGCAAGCCCTCCTTCCTCCTTAGGTTTCTGCAAAATTTCTAATTTATTTCTGGGCTGTCGCTTGACCCCCCCCCACACCATTTCCCGAAATAGAGAGTTAAGCCTTTGAAATATACCCCACGGAAGCCATATTGGCGAGTTCAGGAGCACATAAAGGAGTTTGGGCATAAGTATCATAGACAGATTTATCCTGCCCACCACCGACAGACGCACTTTACCCCCAAGTTTGAGCTTTGTCGTTGAGTTTTACTAGAAGTGGCGAAAGATTCAATTGTAGGTAATCTGTTATCGGCAGTGCAACCTGTATCCCCAAATATTAAAATTTATCTACCAGTCTTAGGGTAGTTTCACATTAGCGTTTATTTGCAGTTTTTTCGCGGCCGCACCTGCCACAAGTGCCAAAACCGCACTTGCCGCACCTGCCGCATGCCCGCATATACATTGTATGGGGCTTGCCGCAACTGTGCCGCAACCGTGCCGCCGGTATGCGGTAATTGCGGCAGATGCGTTTTTTTCACCGCATCTGCCGCGATTTAAAAAAACCGCTGATGTGAAAGCAGCCTTAGTCTTGTACAGCCTAGCTCTGCCGTATCTACCATTCAGTTTCCATCCACCGGCATAAGATTTGATTTGTCCCAATTTATCCTCAGCCCAAACATCTGTCCAAACCTGTCAACAATCGCTACCGCCTGCCTTAGGCTGCTTTCACATCACAATTTTATTGGATCCGTGGCTGTCCGTTGTAAAACGGACAGCCACGGATCTGATTTGGCCCCCATGTTATCCTATACCCGATTTTAGTGTACTGAGCATGCTCAGTATAAGTATCATGTATAATATACATTGCAGAAGTGTAATTAAGTAAAGAAAGAGTAAAAAATAAAAAAATCACTATGCTCACCTATCCTCGATCCACAGCTGCCTCCCAGCAAGGTCCGGGTGCTTACAGGACCTGTGATGATGTCACAACCCGAAGCGTCAGGGTCTCATGACCGCAGTTACCGCGGTAACTGCGGTCATGTGACCCGATGAGCTGATCAGCTTGTGACATCACCACAGGTCCTGTAAGCACCCGGACCTTGCTGGGAGGCAGCGGTGAAACGAGGATAGGTGAGCATAGTGATTTTTTTATTTCTCACTCTTTCTTTTTACTATTTTTCACTTCTGCAATGTATATTATACATTGCAGAAGTGAAAGTGCCCTGCTGTGTCCAGATCCGTGATGATCACGGACCCAGACACAGAATAGGTCACCCCCTGTGGTGTCCTTTCCTGTCCATGGGATCCTACACAAAGTAGGATCCCACAGACAGGAAAAAAATCGTTATGTGAAAGCAGCCTTAGAGACTCCAGAGGGTCCTTTAACAACAGGAGAATGTCATCAGAGTAAAGTGCAATTTTTTCCTCTACCAAGCCAAATTTGAACCCTTTAACCTCCGTTGCCCCACGAGCATAAACAACAAGAGGCTCTATGGCCAGGGCAAATAACAACGGAGAGAGAGGACACCCCTGCCTGGTCCCTTTAGCGAGAGCAAATTTCTCCGTCCTCTCTCCATTTACCCTTACTCTTGCTATCAAGGAGGAGTAAAGCAACTTCACCCATGAGGTAAACACCAGCCCGAAGCCCATTCGATCAAGGACCAGCCACAGATATTCCCATTCCACGCTGTCGAATGCCTTATGAGCGTCTAGAGATGCAACAGCCCTATCTCCCACATTATCCGCAGGTAAATGAATATATTCAAAAATAATCATCTTAAATTAATGGCTGTCGATTTATTAGGCATAAAGCCAGACTCGTCCGGAGGAACCACCGTAGTGACTACCCTCACCAGTCTGTTCGCCATAACTTAACTTGTATCTTGGCATCTACCGACAGCAATGAAATAAGACTATAAGACTCTGGTCTACGGAGATCCTTATCCTCTTTAGGCAGTACCACTATCGTGGCCTCCCTCATGGATTCTTGAAGACATCCCTTCCCCAGGGTCTCCCGGAAAACCCCACCAAGGCAAGGCAACAACACATCTTTTAGTTGTTTGTACACTTCTACTGGCAGACCATCTGCTCCAGGAGCCTTTTCATTTGTCATTGAAGCCAAAGCCACCTTCAATTCCTCCACCATCAGCGGAGTTTCCAAACTCTCCCTATCCTCAGTACTAAGCTGCCCCAGACTCGTTCCTGCCAAAAAGGTGATAATTTCATCCCTTGAAGCATTTAATTTGGAAGTGTATAAATCCTCATAGAACCTCTTAAAGATCTTCAAGATATCCCGCGTCCCGACCACCAAGTTATCCCCCTCATCATATAGGCCATATACATATGAGGAGTCCCTCTGTACTGCCAGTACCAGTGATAGGAGATGGCCAACTTTTTCACCCTCCTCGAAGAATGCAACTTTCTGGAATTCTTGTTTCTTTTTGGCATTACGCAAATAAATCTGGTCTAATACCTCCTATGCTCCACCTCCAGGGTGGGGCGACTCACCGCCTTTTGCTCTGCCACCCTCAAGTTCTCCAGCGCCTGGCGTTCCTCTTTCCTGGATTCATTTTTACATCCAGAGATATCCCTTAAGGCCCAGTTACACGGTAAGATACCATGAACGATATTACTCAAACGTCACGGGTTTGGAGTCGTTTAAACGACATCGTTACTACGTCATTGCATGTAACATCGTGATGCGACTATGATAAATCGTTGATCGCAAATTTGAGAACATGTTCTCAAATCAAACGATCCTCGATCAGCCAACCTGCTGCGAGAACGATGACGTTTGCGATGTCTGGGATCGTGCAAACAATCCCATAGGCGTGCCTTCGCGTTCTTTTTTTCCGCACCCAGTCTGCGCCGGATTGGTTGTCATGAAGTGTTTTTTTTTTTTTTTTACAAAATGTAGGAGACAACATGTGCACCATATATAAATATATATATACCGGTATATAAATATGGCATCCTTCAGAACTTGGTCATGTATGTCTGCCGCATTGGTACCTAAAGTATGTCAACATATATGATTTTAATTCAGAGATGCAAAGTACACACACACATTTGTACACATAACCATAACGATATCTATACGTGTTACATCTCACCAACGATGTCAAAAAGATGTCCAAACGACCGCGCTCCCATGAGATCACTGGTGATATTGTTACAACATTGAAGCGTGTACCGGTACATTTATGAACAGTCCACGAAGAAAGGCTTTCATCGCGTCCCTCACAATCCCCGCCGAAGCACTCCCATCATTATCCTGAAAGTATCTATCTATCTTCCCTCCAATTTTCTCCATATCTATGGACTTCAGCCATGCCGAGTGTATTTTCCATTCCTGCCTTTGTCCCCCATGCCTCATGTCAGTCTGCAGTATTACCTCCAGCGGCTCATGGTCCATAACCACTCTGGGCAAGTATTCAACCCCTGTCACCCATAATTGTAACAGTCCATCAATCCGAGCCAGATCTATGCGGGACATACGAGTTGTGGGAAGTTGAGAAACAGGAATAACGCTTCACATCAGGATTTCGAGACCTCCACACATCCACCTATCCCAGTTCTCTGACAGTTTTTGCATAAGATGTTTCTAGATCTCTTCCCGAGACTCCTCAGCCAACCCTACACCTATCCAACTCAGAGGGCAGAATATTATTCATATCTCCAATTATCATAAGGTGAATCTATGGAGCCCACTGGGACAGGGTACTCGGTACCGGACTGGGGAACTGCTGGGGATATAACGGAGGTCTTGGTCGGGACCGTGTCCCAGGTTCCGCAAGTAATGGGGGTAATATTTACAGGGGAGTTTGTCGTGACGCCACCCACGGGTTGTGGTCAGTGAAGGGACCACCGCTGCTGCAGAACCTCCGGGATGATGTTTGGCAGCTGGAAATGTAATGGCTCTTCACGGGTAGAGCCTGGTTTCCCGGGGGCAGTGGTAGTTAAAGTCTATAGATGCGGCTATGGATGTTGCAGGATAGGGGTAGTAGTAGAGATGATGGGAGTTTGTGAGGGTATGCAGGGTTTGAGCACAAGGATCACACACACTCATGGTTTTGAAGTTTTCCAAGGCTTTACTGATGATGGTACTCAGTAGAGTACGGTCCACGGAGTCTGTACCGGGGCCGGGTTGCTCCCACCCTGTCCAGGTCCTCAGCTTCCCACTGCTGCACTGTGTGTGTGCCCTGCTGCTGCTTTAGCCAGGCTGCTGGCCCTGTCTCTCCTCACAGGTACCCACTTGCTAGGCAACTTGAGTCTTTTCTCTGTGTGTCTGACCCCGCCGTGTTGCTTCGCTGAGGTACAATGTAGATCTACAATCTCCACTATCCCGGTGTTTTCTGTGCTGCGTGTTTCAGTTACAGATTCAGATCCGGTGTCCTGTCTCTGCACTCCTCTGGGGCGAGTTATGAGGTAACTCAGTCTCCCAGATATGTTCCTCTGTTTCTTGTACTCCTCTCTTCAGACCCTGGCTTCAGGCCTGAAAAGTAGTCAGTGGTCCCTGTCAGGAGCTCAGCACTGCTGCCATTTCCAGGTCCTCTTCCTAGTGCTCCCTGCACTAAACTGAACTGTCAACTGTCAACTCTCAACTAACTACTTCCTCCTCAGACCAGAATATATCAGGCAGCTGCTTGAGCTCCCCCTTCTGGCCTAGAGGTGCTAGTGCAGTTGTTGTGTGGGGAGTTAACCCTTGTAATGTTACTGTGGCACATTAACCCCTGGGGTGCCACAAATCCACACTCTGCGCCCCACCAGCCCTATAATCTCCTGTGGCTTCGCCCCGGAATACGGGGATAGGAAATACACAGTAACCAAACATAACATTTGTCCACACACGCGACACACAACAAACACATACTGACCCACTTTATCCACACATACCTCCAGTTCCTCATAAGGCACCGAAGTGTGGACCAGAACCAAGACCCCCCTCGCATAGTTAGAGTATGTGGAATGATACGCATGTCTTATCTATTTCCTGGCTAAAACCCCGGTTCTCTCCTTGACGAGATGCATTTCCATCAAGCATAAAATAAACGGTTGGTACGAGAGGGCGTGTTGCAACACCGCTGCCCTCTTCCCTCTATCTGTGAGCCCCCAGATATTCCAGCTTAATATTTTAATTACTCCTGCCATATATACGGTTATAACTCATAATGGACCCAAAGACCCCCACAATTCGAAATGTCTACCTGTCCTCCCCTATCCTGTCCCTCAACCATACCCAACATGGAAAGGTAACTGTACCAACTCCCCCCACCCCACCCCCCACAGCCTTAGTGTCTCTCTGTTTGAGAGTGGGTAAAATCACCTGCCTAGACCTACCTTGGCTTACCACAACTACTCACGCCTTTGCACCATGCTCTTGTAGCTGCCTTTACACTAACAATAAACTGTCCACTACCTCCCCCCTCCTGCCTTTAGTAAACACTTTAAAGGGATCCTGTCACCCCCAAAATGCCTATTAAGCTATCCAAACATGTCCCTGCAGCATATTATCAATAATCCCACTCTCCTTTTTGCTCAGAAAAGCACCCAGTAAACCTGTAGAAAAACGTTATATTACTTACTCATCATGGATGTTAATGAGTGGTGGCTATATGCATTAGTCACCCAGGCGGTCCATCTTTGTCCTAATAGCACGCCTCAATAGGCGTGAGCTGCAATGAATATTGTAATCAGCGCCTTCCTCCTCTCCTCGGCACTGTAAAGACTGTAATAGGGCTCTAATGACGCGAATCGCGTCAGTTCCGGCAGCAGGTGACGTCAGTACACCCACACCGCATGCGCAATGCGGGGCTTGAAGCCCGCAGAGCGGCACGGGTGTACTGGCATCACACACAACACACAACAGCACATTAACCCTTCATACACCGGCTTTTATTAGCCGCATCTGCAGGCTCTGTGCGGACATGCAGCACAGAGCTTGCAGAGGGGGTTAAAATGATGAATAAGCCCTAGAACGTTAATCTTTTATTACCACCTGAATTTTTAACTATGATGTGTCAGCGCTGCTGTCACAGCGCTGACACACTATTGATTACTGTACCGGCAAACCAGCAAATTTAAACTCAGCGGCTTTGACAGCCACTGAGTTTAAAATCATCAATAAATGCTGTCCACGGACCTGAGGTTTGCTTTAAGACCATGGACACCATCACATTTACACTCACACGCAGCACACACGCCCTCACACACGCAGCATACTCACATGCATACAGCCATGTACACTCACCACACTCAACCAAAAACACGCATTTCACTCAAATCACTGTCGAGCATCAAACACGCTCTGTGTTTGATGCACGACAGTGTGCCTTCAGCCTTAGAATAGAATTAGTACTATCGCAGCAGTCGACGCGGTAAAAGAGGGAATGCACTAAATACTTTAACAGATTCAAGTTTGAGGAAAGGATTCTTGAAATAGTTTTAAATTAGAGGCAGGGTGGCAGAAGGTGGTAAGATGGTGGTTCAGTTTGAATGACAGGGTGGAGTCAACGGTTACACTGAGGCATAGGATTTCCGCTACAGTGGAAAAAGTGGGACTTCATTTATTGTGATAGATTGGTGAGAGAAGGTAAAATGTTTTTGGTTTCGTCCTAATTGAGATCTAGAGAGTGTGATGAAGAGACGGAAGATATGGCTTTGGTTAGAGCATTTTCATTGCAGTAGTAGGGACAGAGTGCCGGATTCTAGATTGATGAAGAGAAACCTCTATGTGAACATGCTGTTAAAGGAGTTTTAAAGCAAAAGGCAGTAGTGATGAGGGGATGGATAGCTGGAAGCAGGGAATGGGTCTGGGGTGGGTCAAGAGTTGGTTTTATATTGGTTTATCTTATTACATCATATTTCCCTTCTTAGACATCAATGGCATGTCCCCAGGACATGGCAAATCTCCAAACAGGTCTTTGTCTCTCGTCTCACAAAACTGTAAGTGGAAGAAGAGTCAAGGAGCAGTAGGAAAACATTCATGAGGTGGAGGAGCTGTAGGAGGAGAACTAGAGAGCTGAGGCGCTGTGGTAAGACAGGCTCAGAGATGACAAACTCATGACAACTGTTGATCTCTGCACTGGCAACAGCAATTGACGAGACAAGGGCTCTCTTGATGCTTTACGGAGTCAGATCTCTGCAGTAAATATATGAGAAGTGAAATGATAGGTATTACACCTGGGGTATGAGAAAGCAGCAATGGGAGTACTGTGAGAAAAGAAGTAGGAAACACTGACCTGAGGGAGAAGAGGAGGAGCTGAATTAGTAAATCAGTCACTGGCTGCTTCGTCTTCTCATCCACTGCTGCCAGTGCAGAGCAAAGTAGTTGTGAGAAGTTTGCATCTGGTTGCTGTGGTCTGTAATGGAAATCATCGAGGGAATAGAACTCTCAAACGCTGGCTATGCACAGAACAGCTACTAGGTGACAAACTAATCACAACTGATGGGTTCTGCACTGGCAGTAGCGATTGAGAAGACAAATACTACTTTACTGATTTAGCTCCCCTCATCAAGAAGAGGGGCGAGGAAAATGACTTCAGATGCTTTCCTGCTCCTCCTAACAGCTTTCAGTCAGCTGACTGAGAACCATCTGAGGCAAAGGGATCTCCTGCATGGTTGAGGGAGAGGAACCATGCATGCTTGGCCACTAGAATGGGGAATTAGATGGAAGGACAAAGCTTCCAGTAATTCTAACCCTAGGGTATGTGATGCTAATCCTTAAAATACTGTATACACTCGCGTATAAGCCGAGTTTTTCAGCCCAAAAATTGGGCTGAAAAGTCCCCCCTCGGCTTATACGCGAGTCACGGTATACTGTATACACTGTATACAGTGTATACAGTATACAGGCCTCCCCCATCAGTATACAGGCCCCCCCACTTACTGCAGCAATCCTGTAAAGGAATAGATTATACTTATCCCTGCCGCTGTCCCGCCGCCGCCATCGCGCTCCTCCGTCTTCATCCGGCTTCCTCCGGTGGGCGCAGGCAATGACGTCATTGTCTGCGCGCCAGAGGAGGAAGCCGGAAGACGCTGGATGAAAACGGAGGAGCGCGATGGCGGCGGCGGAACAGCGGCAGCGGGACAGCGGCAGGGATAAGTATAGTAATCTATTCCTTTACAGGATTGCTGCAGTAAGGGGGGGCCCTGTATACTGATGGGGGGGCCTGTATATACCACTGGGGCTGCTGCTGTATACTACCACTGGGGCTGCTGCTGTATATACCTCTGGGGCTGCTGTATACTACCTCTGGGGCTGCTGTATACTACCTCTGGGGCTGGTGTATACTACCTCTGGGGCTGCTGTATACTACCTCTGGGGCTGCTGTATACTACCTCTGGGGCTGCTGTATACTACCTCTGGGGCTGCTGTATACTACCTCTGGGGCTGCTGTATACTACTCTGGGCTGCTGTATACTACCACTGGGGCTGCTGTACTACACTGGGCTGCTGTATACTACCACTGGGGCTGCTGCTGTATATACCACTGGGGCTGCTGCTGTATATACCACTGGGGCTGCTGCTGTATATACCACTGGGGCTGCTGCTGTATATACCACTGGGGCTGCTGCTGTATACTACCACTGGGGAGGCTGCTGTATACCACACTGCTGGGGGCTGTATACTTGTGCTGGGGTCCACCCTCGGCTTATACATGAGTCAATAGGTTTTCCCAGGTTTTGGGGCAAAAGTAGGGCGGTCGGCTTATACACAGGTCGGCTTATACACGAGTATATACAGTACATATCTTTTAAATGGAGCATCAATTTTAATACATTTAAATTGAAAAAATATTTATTTCCATGATATCTGCATTACTTTCCTATATGGTGACACAATCCTTTAAAATGAAGAAAGCTGTGCACATGGGTACAAAATTCCCATTGTCCATAAGGTGAGACGGGATCAGAAGACCCCAATTCTCGCAATAGTTGGGGGTCTTAGACCCACCTATTACACGTTTGATAGATTCTGTGTGATGTCATAAATATGGGAAAATCACTTTAAATTATTGAAATCTATATGGTTGTAAAAAATAATAATAAAAAAAAAAACGGCTATGGAAACTTGAGTTACAACTGACACTACTATCTTCCTAATAGTAGTCAGATTAGATCAGTAACATATGACTAAAGGCCCAGTTACACACACAGATAACTGTGCAGATCTCTGGTTGCAGTGAAATTATGGACACATTGTTACATTTGTACACAGCCACAAAATGGAACAATGTGTCCATGATTTCACTGCAACCAGAGATCTGCCAACAATGTCTGCACAGATGTGTGTGTAACTGGGCCTTAATGACTGATTTGAGTTCAATGGTTTACGGATACTAGTGTGTATGTTTCCTGCATAGCATAGGAACAATGGGATTAAGTGCTCTTCATTATTTCTTATTTCTTTTTTTACATATTTAACACATTTCGTAAAATGGAAAACATGAATTCACCTGCATTCTCTGCAGCGATGCTGCTGTACGGAGGAGGAGCATCTGACGCAGCCTGGGGACAGTCTACGGGTTCTTCTTCATTCTGTAACTGTAATTAGAGACATCAGTAAATACTAAATTCAGACATATCACTATACAAAAGCACTGCAATAAATACATTTAAAGGAAGTCATAATGGAGGCGGCCAACCCGCCTGAATAGCTTCATAAGGAACAGAAAACTTCATTTAAGTCATGTTAAAGGGAACCTGTCACGTCATTTTTTGTTTTTAAACCACCCCCAATGTTATTTAGATCATGTACTGGTCATTAATAACCTTTTTTATTTTTAAATCTTTGTATTCCTCCCAAAATAGCATTTTAGATAGTTACATATTTTCATTAGCTAGCTGGGGAAACAGTCTGGTTAATAGTTAACAGTTCCATTAACTGAACTTGTACCAATGCTGAAATTCAGAAAATGCTGAGAGGACCTGTGTGAGGTCACGACAATGTGACTATAATAGGCGGAGCTTAGTCTCTATATAGACTTTAATGAGTCAGCTTGCTTAGCTTCCTCCATCATCACACAGGTCCTTTATACAGATCAGTTGGCATTGCTACAAGTTCAGGGACATATCTGTTAACCATTAAACAGCCGGATTACTGCTTAGCTCTTTGCCCAGCTAGCTAATGATAATATGTAAATGTGGCACCCCAGGGGTTAATGTGCCACAGTAACATCACACGGGTTCCCTCCCCACAACACACTGACTTACACTAGCACCTATGGGCCAGGATGGGGAGCACAACCAGCTCCCTTATATACTCCAGGTCCACAGGAAGTAGTTAGTTAGTCTAGAGGAGAGCTCTAGAGAAGTTCAGTACGACGCAGTACTGTGAAGAGAGAGAGATTGTGGTGTAAAGGGGCTGAGTCAGGCTTCTCCACAATCTGCTGCTCGATTCTAGGCCTAGTTAGGGTCTGAGGAGAGGAGAACGAAACGACAGAGGAACACATCTTGGAGCTTGAGTGCCATCACCACTCGCCGCAGAGGAGCGCATAGAACGGACACGGGATCAGACACTGTGACTGACACACACAGCACAGTGAATCCAGGAGTAGTGGAGTCTCTAGACCACCACAGTACCAGAGCAAAGCAACATGGCGGGGTCAGTACAACACAGAAGACTCAAGTTGCCTAGCCAAGTGGTGCCAGCAGAAAGAGAGAGAGTGAGACAGTGCCAGCAGCTAAGCTAGAAGCAGCAGCAGGGACACACACAGCGCAGCACGAGGAAGCTGAGAACCCGGACAGGGTGGGAGAAACCCGGCCCTAGTACAGACTCAGTGGACTATAACCTGCAACAACATCGCAGTAAAGCTTTGGAAACTACAAAACGTGTGTGTTCCTTAACCCGTCTCCACTATCATCCCTTACTACTACATTCACAATAGACTATAACAACCACTGCCCCGGGGACCTTGCTTCTACCTACGGAGAGCAGTACCATCTAAGCTGCCTAACATCATCCCCGGAGGTTCTGCAGCAGCGGTGGTCCCCCATACTGACCACACACCGTGGGTGGCGTCACGATAAACTATATCCCCTGTACATATTACCCCTTTTACTTGCCAGGGCCCGGGACACGGTTCGGATCAGGACCTCTGTGACATTCCCTGTAGCAACGCGGTCCGGTACCGAGTACCCCCGTCCCAGTGGGCTCGACATAAGCATGTAAAATGCTTTTTTGGGAGGAATACAACGTTGTAAAATAAATAAATAAATAAAAGAAAGGTTATTAATATATACAGTATGATCAAAAAAACATTGGGGTGGTTTAATAGCAAAAAAGAACATGACAGGTTCCCATTAAGGCCTCCATATGGATTGGATAAAACTTAGCTGCACTCAACGTCCATCTAATGCAGGGGCAGGGAACCATTTTTCTGCAGAGGGCCATTTGGAAATTCATACAATCCTTTGGGGGTCGTACAAAATTATCAACTAAAAAATGACCCGCTATATTTGGTTAATCAATCAACTCACCCCTACTATGGTGGCTGGAGCTGCTTCTCTTTGGTGTAGGTGATATTGGTCATCTTGATTCTCAACTGCTTTTCCAGGACGGGCAGACAGTCGGGCAGACAGTTGGCAAAATGCATCTGCCAGCCTGAGCACTGCGGTCCTCAGGAGTCTGCCCGGGGACCGCAAAAAAGTCATCAAATGATCTAATGTGTGGCACCTCCGGACTCCTCCAACAGATGTCAGGGGAGAAATGGATCGGTCAACCGATTCTTTAGTTTGGCAGATCGATATAGTGCAAATGAATGTTCGAAAAAGCCAAATATGTGTGTGTCTGGGGAAGATAGGAGATGGCTGTCATCCGAAAGACAATTTAGGCTGGTTTCACACTGCAGTTTTTTCCCTGATCAGGTTCAATCCAGTTTGTGTGCCAAAACCAGGACAGGAACTTGCAGAGAAAAACTAATTGAAAGATTGACACCTGTTCTGGGTTTTGGAGACACTCCTGGTTTTGACACAAACCGCATGGAACCTGATCAGGGGAAAAACTGCAGTGTGAATCCAGCCTTAGCTGACAGCTATCTAATGTGTATGGCCAGCTTTACAGTGGCAATATTAGGAATCTATGAGGTTATTGGTTTTGGTCAGGAAACTCAGTCAGGCTGGGCATTGCTGTTATCTGAATGCACAGCAACTTATTTGCAAGAAATCTTCATAGAAGCAACTTTCTATGCATGTACCAATTCTTTAGGACAACTTGTAAGAGTGAGTAATAAGCATAGTAGTATATCTAGACCTTCCGTTACAGAGTCAGGTGTGTTTTATGGGTAATACAACACTACATGCATAAGGCCTCTGCATAACCCAACAGACATTATCATACAGTGGTGTGAAAAAATGTTTGCCTCCTTCCTGATTTCTTAAAGAGGACCTGTCAACCCCCACATACATGCTGATCTAATTGCAGCAATGAATGCAGCATGTCTGCTGTATTCAGGCAAGGTGTCCCCCATGTCTCTAACCCACTGTACCCCGAGATTGAATTTAATAACTTACAATGTGGAGCCAAAGAGGTGGGGTTTAGTGGCTGGAGCCACTTCTCTTCACAGGGCAATTTCACACCCCCTGTACGTATTATCCTCCTTCCTGTCACTCATGGTCCCCTCTCCTGCGCCTGCAGCATGAGAAGCTGGCCGCCTGCCCCGTCTTCTGCAGTGACGTCACTGCCTTTCCCAAGGTTAACTGCTGCCAGCATCTGGAGGCTTAATATAGTCGTCCTCTCTAATGTGTTCCCCCGCCCATATGGGGTGGCTTTCCCGCATGTCCGGCGGACCACAATGACTTCATACTTAAACTCCTTAGGTTCATACTAACCCATAACTATTTCAGCTTTGATGGGAAATACTACCACCAGCTCCGGGGCACCGCCATGGGTAGCTCCATTGCACCAACCTATGTCAATCTTCTCCGGGGCTGGTAGGAGGACACTATCGTTTTTGGAGGGGATCTTAGGAAGTCCTGGTGGTGCCCCCAGATACTTTTCTGGGGGCGCTACTGTGACGAAATGGACCCCTTCAATGTAGAACATATGATGATTTCTTATGTAACCCAGACCATATTGTATTACAAGCCATATTGTATATTGGCTTGTAAACTTGTAAATGGCCAAGGAGAATTTCCTACAGTATTTTCATAGATTACTGTGGTTTAAGTTTAGCATGGTAATGTAATTATCTAACTTGTTTGTCATTGAAGGCCAGAGAACTTAATTACCGTATATACTCGTGTATAAGCCGACCCGTGTATAAGCCGACCCCCCTACTTTTGCCCCCAAATGCTGGGAAAAGTTATTGACTCGCGTATAAGCCTGGGTATGAAATGCAGCAGCTACCGGTACTGAGAAATTTCAAAAATGAAAATAGATACGAATAAAATTTTGAACTTTCCCTGACAACCCAGCACTTTCCCTGCTCTATTCTTTCCCCTGCTCTATTATGCTACCGTAACTAAACACACGGTACATTACTACAATAGTGCCTCACCTCCTTCCTCTTAGGGCCAGGCACTGTAATTAAAGTCCCCTGTGGCCACACCTTGTATTAGGTCAATGTCTGGCCACAGGGGACTTTTTGGGTGTGTGCTGACCTGGACACAGGGGTCTACCATAACCTATGCAGGGCGGAGGGACACTGGGCGCCCCCTCACTACAGCAGGGTGGAGGGATACATGCCGCCCATCGCTATAGGAGGGCGGAGGGATACAGGCCGCCCCATCAATATGGTGCAGATGAGGCGGAGGGGTCCAGGCCCTCTGAGGTTACTGCACAGGAACCACAGGAGCTCGGGAGACCGAGGATGGACGGAAACGGCGGGGGGACCGGGACTGCACGCCTGAGAGGTCTGAGGATGCAGGGACCGTAACTGGGGAGGGATCCGGGCTGGTACCTGCACTGCACAGCCAGGAGCAGGAGGATGGCTGTAACCGGGGAGAGATGTGATCCAGGAGCTGTAGGAGGCGGTGACCGGCAGGGGCACAAGATGCCCAACAGGGGGGGGGAAAGCACAAGGCATGAAATGACAGGAGGACAGAGGGAAGCAGTGGGGGAGGCTTTGAGGGGGGTGAGGAGCCATTTAAAGCAAGCACATAAGTGCTTGTTAGGCTGAAGGCACACTGATCCCTCCAAAACGGAGCGTTTTTGAAGCGCGATATTGATGCGAGTTTGATGCGTGTAATAGTGCGAGTGCGGTACTACTGTGGTGCTAGTGGGGTGCGATTGAGATTTTTTCATTCCTACTGCGATCCGACAGACTAGCACCCTCTCCTGGTGTCAAGACTGCACTGATTTGCTGCCACTCATTTGTCAATCAATGGGGTCACTTGTGGGGGAGCTCCAATGTTGAGGCACAAAGGGGCTCACCAAACGCGACATGGTGTCAGCTAACAATTTGAGCTGATTTCCATTCAAATTGTTAGCGGACACCATGTCGCGTTTGGAGAGCCCCTGTGTGCCTCAGCATTGGAGCTCCCCCACAAGTGACCCCATTTTGGAAACTAGACCCCCCCAAAGAACAAATCTAGATGCATAATGAGCACTTTGAAGCCCCAGGTGCTTCACAGATTAATCCGTAAAAATGAAAAAAATATTTTTCTTCCACAAAAATCTTATTTTTTTATTTTTATGGATCAAATTGTGAAGCACCTGGGGCTTCAAAGTGCTCATTATGCATCTAGATTTGTTCCTTGGGGGTCTAGTTTCCAAAATGGGGTCACTTGTGGGGGAGCTCCAATGCTGAGGCACACAGGGGCTCTCCATACGCGACATGGTGTCCACTAACAATTGGAATTGTTAGCGGACACTATGTCGCGTATGGAGAGCCCCTGTGTGCCTCAACATTGGAGCTCCCCCACAAGCGACCCCATTTTGGAAACTAGACCCCCCAAGGAACAAATCCAGATGCATAATGGGGTCACTTGTGGGGGAGCTCCAATGTTTAGGCACACAGGGGCTCTCCATACGCAACATGGTGTCCGCTAACAATTGTTAGCGGACACCAGGTCGCGTATGGAGAGTCCCTGTGTGCGACCAGCATTGCCACCAGCGCAAGGGCAACTGGAAGAGTTGGGGTACAGCACCAGAAAATTGCACCTCCAATGAATGCGCTATTTTCTGGGGTGGCTGTGGGTTGCAATTTGCAGCATGGGGGGCCCACAACATTTGGATCTCTCCACGATTAGGATTGCAGCCCCCAACTGCCAAATTGTACCTGGCTGGCAACCAAAAATATGGCAAAGCTCCATGTCATTTTATTGGTAGAAGTAATAAAAAAAATGACGTGGGGCTTCGCCATATTTTTGGTCTAGCCAGGTACAACTTGGCAGCTACGGACTGCCACCAACCCCCAGCTGCCTCGTTGTACCTGGCTGGCAACCAAAAATACAGCGAACCCCATTTTATTTTTATTTCTAGAACAAATTCTAGAAAAAAAATGACGTGGGGCTCCGCCCTATTTTTGGTCCTGCCAGGTACAACTAGACCGCCGGGGACTGGAATCCACAACATGGAGAGGTCCAAGCGTTCTGGGCCCCCCATGCTGCGAATTTCAGCCCGCAGCCGCCCCAGAAAATGGCACATTCATTGAAGCGCCATTTTCTGGCGCTGTACCCATGCTCTCCCAGTTGTCCTGGTGTCGGTGGCAAACTGGGTAATAAAGGGGTTAATGCCAGCTTTTTATTGGCAGCTGGCACTAAGCCCGAGATTCATAATATTGGGCCAATGTTAGACCCGCCATTAGGAATCTCTGGTAAGTAGTCAATAAATACACACAGAGAAAAATATTTTTATTTGGAAAAAAAACACAAACAAAATTCTGACTCAATCTTTATTAGAAAGATCCGATGTAGTCCATAACGAAGGTCCCACGACGCTCGATCGCCTCCGACGTAGTCCACAACGAAGGTCCCACGATGCTCGATCGTCTCTGCTCCAGAGATTGCAGCAAGGGATCAAGTGTCCTCTTTCTAGTCTCTGGGGTCAGAGTTATGGTGCACTGTATGGCAATGATCTGTCATACAGTGCACCATGAGATGATCCCTGAGACTAGAAGAGGACACTTGATCACTTGTTGCATCCATCCATACATCCACCCATCATCCACGCATGTACACATCCATTCGTGCACCATCCACGCATGCAGTCACACACACGCAGACATCCATCCACGCACCCACACATCCACGCATCCACTAACCCACGCACCCACACATCCACTAACCCACGCACCCACACAGCCACTAACCCACGCATCCACTAACCCACGCACCCACACATCCACTAACCCACGCACCCACACACATCCACTAACCCACGCACCCACACATCCACTAACCCACGCACCCACACATCCACGCACCCACGCATGCACACATCCACGCACCCACACATCCACTAACCCACGCATCCACACATCCACTAACCCACTCACCCACACATCCACGCACCCACACATCCACTAACCCACGCATCCACACACCCACGCATCCACACATCCCCTAACCCACGCACCCACTAACCCACGCACCCACACATCCACTAACCCACGCACCCACACAACCACGCGTGCACACATCCACGCACCCACACATCCAAACATCCATGCACCCACACATCCACTAACCCAGGCATCCACACATCCATGCACCCACAAACCCATGCACCCACACAACCACGCGTGCACACATCCATCCATTCACACCCTTCCATCCAATGAACCTATCCATCCATCCATCCATGAACCTACTCACTTATTCAATCATTCATTCATTCATTCATTCATTCGGTACTTACCTCTGGGCGGAGCAGCATTGGAGGAGGGGCGTTCCAGAGGAGAGAGGGCAGAGCGGCGGCTACACCGGCGGGATCGAGGAGCGGTGAGATCAGTCACGGGGATCGGGGTGAGGGGTGAATGGCAGGGACAGGTGGGGGCCATCCAGGGGATGGGGAGGCGCATCCGCCCCCGCCGCCAGTAACGCGGCGGAGGAACCCGCAAACAGACCCGACATCGGAGGTGGGGGCCATCCAGGAGGGGGAGGGCATCCGACCCCGCCGCAAACAGGTCCCGGCATCGGGGGTGGGGGGCAGTGACAGGTGGGGGCCATCTGGAGGAGTGGGTGGGCATCCGCCCACGCCGCCAGCAGCGCGGCAGGTGAATCCGCACACAGGTCCCGGCTGTCACAGAGATCACAGCCGGGATCACAGACTTAGTACCTGGCGGTGCCAGTCCGACGGGAGGCTCTGCGCAGCTTGAGGGCTCTGGCTCCCGGTGGTCTGCGGTGTGTGCCCTGCTTCTTCCCACCCGCTTTTTGAAATGTATGTGCAGGAAGTGTGGTTTTTGACTCGCAATATGTCTTTGCACGTTAGTGACTCGTGTATAAGCCGAGGGGGGTACTTTTCAGCACTTTTTTTGTGCTGAAAAACTCCGCTTATACACGAGTATATATGGTATGCTAATCGTCCATTGTATATTACCTTGTGGATCCCTAACTCTATGTACATGGCTCCAGCCACTATTGTTTTAATGTCATGGTTTGCAGACTGAATGTCTCATACTAACATTCTATTGTATCACTGCTAGCTGCTATATCACTCAGTATTTGGCTCTCTATGTCAGGATTGCAATACTTCTAAAAATATGTTAAATGAGACTTGAGGTCCAGCCAATGAAAAGACAGTTTTATTCCACCAATCGTGACATCCCCAATATCCTGCAATGAGGACTGAGGGTATATAAGGAGGACTTTTCACTTTGACCAAGAGAGAGATTGAAGATTGGATACAGGCAGCTAATCTAGGGTCTTCGGGTCCGGTTAGCGAGCCATAACCCTAGGCCTAGGCATTTCGGTGCCGACCAAGGGGACCAGAACACGGACTATAGAACCACAAGGACTTCAGCATCGGATTATCGGATTCGGCTGTGATAAAGACTGCATAGGGATAAGGAAGCAACCCAGGTTGGGACGATACAGTCACCTGGCTACAGACTTTGCTGTGCTACATTCTAAACCCTGGTGAGTCAGCGGAAGGGTGAAATTCTGTTGCCTGTTACATTGTTGTGTTTTGCTTGGTTATGTGTTATATGCTGTTAACTGTTTGGGGATCCAATAAAGCCTTAATATTGTGATTCCCTCACCCTGTGTTGTCGGAGTAGTGTTCCGCCCACGGTTAAGGAGCTCGGGCGTTCAGTTGGGGATGAGCCCTGGTCCACGTTGTCTTTGTAAAGGCGGCTGGGCCTGCGGACGAGAGCACCCACTGACCCCCGGGTCTCCACAATTGGTGGCAGTGGTTGGATACTACTCAGCCTGGTTTATCCAGGGGAGCTGCAGGGGACTGGTGTTCGTGGACACCGTCCAAGGGCTCAACAACCAGAGATGCATATAAGCATACCCAGCAGGCCATAGTGAGGCATTCAGGTTTCGGATGTTGCCTTGTCCAACCCCACCAGCTCCGCCATGGGACGAGGACTGGAGTGGAAGTACGGCCGCTATAGGAAACTGTGACTAGAGGTGGCATGTCTGTTCTGAGAAATCGAAGCCAGGGACACTGACACACGGTCGGATTTGATCCAGAAATTGGTCCAGTGGAATGCCCAAAAGGATGCAGACAATGATGAGGACCCCGCCGAGACTGACCCAAAGGAATTAAACTGTGTGCCACATCATGGATCCAGTGACAATCTGGAAGGACACCAGTTCCAAGCCCTGGAACTGCAAGAAAGTGATCCTGTCAACACAGTGCCTGAGCAGGGAGAGGACAAGTTGGAGGCTATGGACAATGTCCCTATCCCTGTTGCTTTGGAGACTGACCAGGAAGAGGTTGATGTGGGATTTGTGAGCAGCCTTCCCACACCTGTTGATTCAGGGGCTAACCAGGAGGAGGTTGAAGTTGGGCTCATGGATGGCCTCCCCACATCTGTTGTTTTGCAAGCTGACCCAGGACAAGCACTATCCAGCCAGTTTGTCACAGCCATCACCAACATCCAGGAAGCCAAGCAGCACCCTGATGTGGATTTTGCTACCACACCTTCAAAGGATAATCCATGTTCCCAGCCCCCATCATTCTCCTCTGAGCCATTAACAGTGAGAACACCTAGCCAGACTGTGGCCATTGACTGGGGGGGAAATTGATAGCCAGAAGTTTATGGGAGCCCAACTCCTGAATCCCATTTTACTGCTTGTCCACAATATGTCTGTCCATCCTGGGGGAGGTAATCTGGGGGAGGTGTATAGACGGAAGCCTCGATTGCTGTCTTCACCATTAAAAAAGACAATGCCGCCCAGAGGAGAAGGATGACCAGAGACTTATCATATTTGATTGCCCTGTCAGGTTACATAAGAAGGGGGAGGTATGTGACGAAATGGACCCCTTCAATGTAGAACATATGATGATTTCTTATGTAACCCAGACCATATTGTATATTGGCTTGTAAACTTGTAATGGCCAAGGAGAATTTCCTACAGTATTTTCATAGATTACTGTGGTTTAAGTTTAGCATGGTAATGTAATTATCTAACTTGTTTGTCATTGAAGGCCAGAGAACTTAATTATGCTAACCATCCATTGTATATTACCTTGTGGATCCCTGACTCTATGTACATGGCTCCAGCAACTACTGTTTTAATGTCATGGTTTGCAGACTGAATGTCTCATACCAACATTCCATTGTATCACTGCTAGCTGCTATATCACTCAGTATTTGGCTCTCTATGTCAGGATTGCAATACTTCTAAAAATATGTTAAATGAGACTTGAGGTCCAGCCAATGAAAAGACAGTTTTATTCCACCAATCGTGACATCCCCAATATCCTGCAATGAGGACTGAGGGTATATAAGGAGGACTTTTCACTTTGACCAAGAGAGAGACTGAAGATTGGATACAGGCAGCTAATTTAGGGTCTTCGGGTCCGGTTAGCGAGCCATAACCCTAGGCCTAGGCATTTCGGTGCCGACCAAGGGGACCAGAACACGGACTATAGAACCACAAGGACTTCAGCATCGGATTATCAGATTCGGCTGTGATAAAGACTGCATAAGGATAAGGAAGCAACCCAGGTTGGGACGATACAGTCACCTGGCTACAGACTTTGCTGTGCTACATACTAAACCCTGGTGAGTCAACGGAAGGGTGAGACTCTGTTGCCTGTTACATTGTTGTGTTTTGCTTGGTTATGCGTTATATGCTGTTAACTGTTGGGGATCCAATAAAGCCTTTATATTGCGATTCCCTCACCCTGTGTTGTCTGAGTAGTGTTCCGCCCACGCTTAAGGAGCTCAGGCGTTCAGTTGGGGATGAGCCCTGATCCACGTTGTCTTTGTAAAGGTGGTTGGGCCTGCGGACGAGAGCACCCACTGACCCCCGGGTCTCCACAGCTACATTGCTCATATTTTTGTTCTATGGGCAGGAGAAGAAGAATAGTTCAATAGATTGGTCAATGACCTAAACTCCAGATTGGTCTAAGATTCACATCAGAATTTCGAAAATCTGATGTGAACTTCCTGGACATCACCATAGAGAAGACAGCAGAAGGATAGCTAATAAGTAGAACGTTCCGAAAGGAAACAGCGAGTAATAATCTGTTACATTGGGAGAGTCATCACTCAAGAAATTTGAAAGTGGGCATACCAAGGGGCCAGTACCTCAGAATACGAAGGAACTGCTCATCGGACCAAATGTTCTACAAACAGGCACGTGAACTAAGGGACAGGTTCTATGAAAGAGGGTATCCATCGAAGATCTAGACAGAGGCCTTAAAAAAACGCAGAAAGCCAACAAAGGGAAATACTACTGAAATACTGAAATACTAACTGAGACCAAAATGTAAGGAGGAAAAACTAGTAACAAGGATAATTGGAAAATACGATAATAGGTCAAAAGAGGTACGTGGGATAATTCTGAAACACTGGTGAATTCTGAGTGCGGACCCCGATCTTAAGGAAATAATACCGCTCCTACCTGCTATTAAATACAGAAGAGGGAGAAATATGAGAGAACAATTGGTACACAGCATTTACACCGCTCCAAAGGCAGTGGAGACCTGGCTAACAGACAGACGGGGGGACCTTTAGGTACGGAAACTGCATCTATTACAAACACATCAGAACTGGGTAGGAGTTTACCAGTAGAAACACTGGACAAACCTTCGAAGTTAGACATTTCGTCAAACGTAAAACAACAGAATTATACTTATGCAAATGTATATGCAGAATGGAATACGTAGGGAAAACTAAATGTGAATTCAAGAAATGTATCGGGGAACACTTGGGGGATGTAAAAAATAACAGACTCAGGGTGGATAAAAATCAATGTTTTTTTTTAAAAAATCAAAAAAATCGGATTTTTTTGATTTAAATCGGATTTTTTTCAATAAACTGCTTTTTGAGGAAAATATTTTACCATCCAAAGATTCTTCCATCATGAGATAAAGCTGAGTTGTTTAACTCAGTAGAATAAAGGCTGTATATGTGTAACATTCACAATGCCATGCTCTTCCAGAGGTTTCTGTAGGATTAGTGGGCAGTTTCTCTCCTATATTATCACAGACGCTCGCTTTACTTACGCAGTTCTCAAAACTGAATTTGACTCCGCAGAGGTCCCAGCCTCTTCTTCACGGCAAAAATGTTACAACATGAACAGAGTTGAGAAAAAGACCTTAATCCTATTGTTCTACAAACCTATGAATACAGAATCAACCCCTTCAGTGCCAAGTCCAAGAAGTTAGACAATATGTTTCTGATTGTTTGGAGTGGAATAGATCTGCACAACACAAGAAGAATGTGAATCTAAGTGTGAGGAGGAGGAAGGGCAAGCAGACAAGAAAATTAAAGTGAAACTTTGAGCACAATACTGCAGCATAGCCACAGACAGACAAGTCTGGATCTGTTTGTGTGTACGATCTGAGGTTTATTACATTCTTTCCTTATAATGGCAGCAGAACGTAAAAGAGACCCAGTTTGGGAATATTTTAATGAAGCTCCTTCGCCTATCGGTAAGGCAGGCATGCGTGCAAAATGCAAATGATGCAACAAAGTGATGCAAGGCCTGGTGGCGCGAATGAGGCAACATCATGAGAAGTGCGATGATGAAGATGACCAAAGAAACACTTCTGAACAGGCAGGATGTTCAGGTTGGTAAACATTTTTATTGAATCCTATTTCTAAAGGCTGAACTGTCATGTGTGAGAAAAATTATATTTCTTATTATTACTGCATGTTACTGTCATTTGGTACAGTTATGAAGAAAAACAAATATTCCTTTTGGGGCAGGGGCAGTGATGTGTTGTGTACAATAAGCAGAAATTGTATAATAAAATAACAGCATTGACTTTTTTTGTTTAGGGGAATTCATGGATTCTGGAAACTATCCACCGCCAAGATCACCATCATCCTGTTTTACAGTTTCAGAGTTATCCATTCAGGATAGTGCTTCATTAGCAGCAGCATCATCATCAGACACCCACAGCCACATATCACCATCACCCAAAAGGAAGAAAAAACCTTTACCTCCTGGAACTACCATAGATAGGTTTGTGATAAGAACTAGCAGATTAGAAAAAGAGTTGATTGATGAAAAAATTGCCCAGTTTATTTATGCAACAAACTCTTCTTTCCGTCTGACTGAGAACCCACATTTCATTAATGTGGTTCAGTCACTGAGACCAGGATACAGTCCACCCAGCAGAGCTGATGTTGCAGGGAAACTGCTGGATCAAGTGTATGACAGAGAAATGGAGCAATGTGCAACAGCTCTGGAGGGTAAAATTGTTAACCTAAGTATTGATGGGTGGAGTAATGTCCACAATGATCCTATTGTATGTGCTTGTATAACAACAGAAGAAGGTAAAGTCTTCCTTGCACAAACAACTGATACGTCAGGAAATGCACACACAGCAGAATACTTACAAGAAGTGGCAGTAAAAGCTATAACGACATGTGAACAAAAATTCAAATGTCTAGTAAGCAGTTTGGTCACTGACAATGCTGCAAACGTATCCAAGATGAGAAGAGATTTAGAAGAGCAGGGAGGGAATACAAAGCTGCTAATAACATATGGTTGCAGTGCTCATTTGCTGCACCTCTTAGCCAAAGACTTAAGTGTTCCAGAAATAAAGGCTAATGTTGTTGAAATACTTCCGTAATAATCATTTTGCTGCAGCAGCTCTGAAAAGGATGGGTGGAACCAAGCTAACGCTCCCACAAGATGTTAGATGGAACTCTGTGGTGGACTGTTTTGAGCAGTATATCAAAAACTGGCCTATTCTGATGACACTTTGTGAAGAAAATCGAGATAAAATAGATGGCACTGTCACGGCCAAAATCCTCAACATTGGGCTTAAGAGAAATGTTGAACATATGCTGAGCTTCCTGAAACCCATCTCTCAAGCTTTAAACAAAATACAGAAAAATAGCTGTTTTATTGCGGATGCTGTTGAAATTTGGAAGGAACTGAGTGAACACTTAAAAACAGAACTACACATGGACAGAATTAAATTACAAGCAGTAAACAAACGAATGGGACAAGCACTGACTCCAGCTCATTTTTTGGCAAATATTGTCAATATCCAATATCAGGGTCAAAACCTAAGTGCTGAGGAAGAGGAGTTAGCTATGACATGGGTATCCAGCAATCATCCATCTTTAATGCCAACTATAATAAACTTCAGAGCTAAGGGGGAACCATTCAAGAAATATATGTTTGTTGAAGATATTTTAAGGAAGGTCACACCAGTAAACTGGTGGAAGTCACTTAAGCGCTTGGATTTAGAGACTGTTCAAGTAATTATTTCACTTTTAACAGCAGTAGCTTCTTCTGCAGGCGTTGAAAGAATATTCTCTTCCTTTGGACTCATTCATTCTAAATTGAGAAATCGGTTGGGACCCAATAAAGCAGGAAAGCTTGTTTTTCTTTTCCAGATTATGAATAGGAACAAAGAAGAAGATGATGATGATGATGATGAAGATGACGACAAGTGAGCTACAGAGGACAGCAGGGACAATAGTATCTAAGTTTTTCATGTGTCGGCTGGGCTGACAGTCTAAGTTTCTTAAAATATGTATATATTTTGTTTAGCCAAATTAGTTAACAAACATGGATGTTTGTTTAAGCAAATAACTTATGCTGTAATGTTGTTATTGTTTCAGTTGAATAAATCTATTTAAATTGTTATTAAGGTCAGGATTATTTTTCTCCTTCCTAAGTACAACAGAACAGTGGTGTCCAAATATGAATGATTAACCCATTAAACTGGGGAGAAAAAAGTAATATAAAAAGTGATCCTAAAAATCTTCATCTACTTGCATGTTAAAGTAGCAAGAACTAGTTTAGGTAGAAACTTTGATTTAAATCACTGATTTAAATCAAGCCTTACTGACTAGTGATTTAAATCGTGATTTAAATCAGTTTGATTTAAATCAAATCCACCCTGCATAGACTCCTCGAGATAGAGACGTGAGGTTTGAACATGGGGGAGACCTAAAATTCATATCCTTCAGTGGTATTGAGGCAGTCAGTCAACCAGTGAGGGGAGGCGATTGGGATCACCTAATCCTTCAGAAGGAGTCAAAATGGATCCACAGACTTAAAACTGTAACCCCTTGGGACTAAATGAGGTACTGACATACACATGCTTCATATGAAGAAACCACACGCATGTGTGTTTGGGAGAAACAAACCTATATAGAAGGAAGTATAGTCAACTACTTGAGAGTAAAGATCCTAAACAAATGACACCCATAATGAGACTACCGTATATACTCGTGTATAAGCAGAGTTTTTCAGCACAAAAAAATGTGCTGAAAAGTCCCCCCCTCGGCTTATACACGAGTCATAGGCCGCCGCCCGCCCGCCCCATCGGTATACAGACGCCCCCCCCTTCCCCCCATCAGTGGTATACAGGGCCCCACTTGCTGCCGCACACCTGTAAAGTAATACATCATTATACTTATCCCTGTCGCCGCTCTGACACCGCGCTCCTCCAGGTCTTCATGCTTCTTCCTCCGGCGCACAGGCAATGACGTCATTGCCTGCGCCCGCCGGTCACAAGCAGGAAGAAGCATGAAGACCCGGAGGAGTGCGGTGTCAGAGCGGCGACAGCGACAGGGATAAGTATAATGATGTATTACTTTACAGGTGGGCGGCAGCAAGGGGGGTCCTGTATACAACTGATTGGGGGGTGGGGGAGGCGCCTGTATACCACTGCGGAGGGAGCCTGTAAACCACTGCGGAGGGAGCCTGTAAACCACTGCGGAGGGAGCCTGTAAACCACTGCGGAGGGGGCCTGTAAACCACTGCGGTGGGGGCCTGTAAACCACTGCGGTGGGGGCCTGTAAACCACTGCGGAGGGGGCCTGTATACCGCTGGGGCCTGTATACCACTGGGGCTGCTGTATATACTGCTGGGGCCTGTATATGCCACTGGGGAGGCTGCTGTAATACTGCTGGGGCCTGTATATACCACTGGGGAGGCTGCTGTATACCACTGGGGCTGCTGTATATACTGCTGGGGCCTGTATATGCCACTGGGGAGGCTGCTGTAATACTGCTGGGGCCTGTATATACCACTGGGGAGGCTGCTGTATACCACTGGGGCTGCTGTATATACTGCTGGGGCCTGCGGAGGGGGCCTGTAAACCACTGCGGAGGGGGCCTGTATACCGCTGGGGCCTGTATACCACTGGGGCTGCTGTATATACTGCTGGGGCCTGTATATACCACTGGGGAGGCTGCTGTATACTACCACTGGGGAGGCTGCTGTATACTACCACTGGGGAGGCTGCTGTATACTACCACTGGGGAGGCTGCTGTATACTACCACTGGGGAGGCCTGTATACCACACTGCTGGGGGCTCTATACCTGTGCTGGGGTCCACCCTCGGCTTATACACGAGTCAATAGGTTTTCCGAGGTTTTGGGGGCAAAAGTAGGGGGCGTCGGCTTATACACGAGTATATACAGTAAACAAAACATGGGGCCAAGTTAAGCCAGCATGACTCACAGACCCGCAAAGGGAGAGGAGTCACTCAAATATGGTATTTACTATAAAATACATCAAAAAGACTGATCCACTACCAGGGAAAGAGGGACCCATTAAACCATACAAAACCACACTGTATAAAATATCCCTCCCCCCGATCCCTGTAGATACCATACTTCAAATACACAGTTATCCTCTTCCCATAACCCCAACATTGGTATGCAATATTTGAATCAATAAATACTGCCCTAAAAATATAAACAAGGGTAACTAGTACACATACCGTAGAACATATACTCAGCAATTATAAAATATTTCACATAGATACTGGGTACAACGTAGATAATAATCGCAAAAGTATTCCCTCCCTGAAAAGTTATGAATATGTGTTAGACGTACATTAGAACCATGCCCCTCAAAAGTCTAAACACACAAAAAAGGCCCTTTAGATATGTAAAGACTTAAAACTACACTCCCCAAAAAAGAAATCAGCGGATATGGGACTGGTATACTTCCATCCCGGTTACTAAGGGAGCATAGACCACAAAAAATCCTGCGGGGGGTGCAGGTGCAGAACGTGTGTCGCACCATGAACCGGGGGACTCAGGCTGCGCTTGCACGGAGGCCTGTAGACCTCAGCGTGGAGCGCACACCTAACCGCACATGCGCAGTCACACTTCCAGGTCCAGAACAATCGTGGGCACTGCACATGCGCGAAGTGGCTGGCGCATGCGCGGCAGGGGACTATGCGTGTCACGGCGTGGAACACATGCAGGACACGCAGGAAAACCACCCCATAGGGGCACGTTAGAGAGGACTATATTAAGCCTCCAAATGTCGGTGGCAGTTAACCCCTTGAAACAGAGGGTAACTGAACGCCTGCATCAGAGAGGAAGATCCAAAACAAGGATTGGAGCCTGAACTCCTAGAAGCAGGACAGCTACCTAGGACTAGAGGTGGAAACCGATAACAAGGTGTGAGGTAGTGCCGGGATTGCAAGATAAACGGCAGTGAGCCCGGTATCCATTTATACAGTACCCGGATTTATTCATGAGGCACAGCAGTAGCACAAGCCGCCAGGTTCCGGGAAGCAGCCGGGTACAATGCATTCATCCACTGTTCAGTAACACGGTCCCTTCAGGTTAGGAGTTCTCTCCGGTCGGGGGTCGCACTGGGCTCTCGGGTTAGGCAGTGTTGTAAAAGCACACAGCCTCTCACAGCCATGACCTGACCGCTCAGCAGCCTCTTCGGCCTCAGCTCAGGCTGAAGCTCTCCACAGAGAACCCCGCCCTGTCTCCTAACCTAGCATTTAACCACGTGTCTCCCTCCGGGGAAAACCTACAACACCCGGCCTGGAGTGGAGCGTCCCTCTACCCTATATTCCATACCGGGTTCAATACATGACAGTGCACATTCTGGGGGACACATAGCGTCCCTCGCATATGATCCCGCTCACTGTCTCCCAAACCCCCCCCCCCTGTTCAAACGTGTGGAGTTGAACACCAGCCACAAAACAGGGTGCCCTTGCAACTTGCCAGCCCGGTGCTCGACTGAGACACTGAAGTTTTGAAGGGGCAGGAACCATCAGGTGTCCCTAGCATTCCGTTCCTTGTTATTCCGAATCCAGATCAGGGGAGAATGGTCCGTAACCAACCGGAACTGCCGCCCGAGCAAATAGTAGCATAGGGACTCCAAGGCCCATTTTACAGCCAAGCACTCCTTCTCCACTACGCTATAATTTGTCTCCGCTGAGGACAGTTTCCGGCTCAAGTATGTGACCGGATGTTCTTCTCCGTTCACCTCTTGCGACAGCACAGCCCCCAGTCCCACCTCAGAGGCATCTGTTTGCACGATGAAGGTGCTCTTGAAGTTGGGACTGATGAGGACTGGCTGTCCGCACAATGCCACCTTCATATCCTGAAACGCCGCCTCCGCTTGAGGGTACCAGCGCACCATAACCGACTTCTTCCCCTTTAAGAGGTCGGACAGGGCCGCGGTTCGTCCAGAAAAGTTGGGTATGAAGCGTCTGTAGTACCCAACGATGCCGAGGAACACCCTAACCTGTTTGGTAGACACCGGTCGGGGCCAGTTTTGAATAGCCTTTATTTATTTGGGGTTTGATAACCCCTCGCCCAATCACATACCCCAGGTACCGGGCCTTCTTGAGACCCATAGCACATTTTTTTGGCTTCGCCGTCAGGACCGCGGCCCTAAGCGAATCCACCACTACCTGCACATGGGACAAATGTGTGTGCCAATCCTTACTGAAGATGATGTCATCCAGATAAGCGGACGCATATTTCTGATGGGGTCTTAACACTATGTCTATTAGCCGCTGGAATGTAGCAGGGCTAGATGCAACCCAAAAGGCAATACGGGGTAACAAAGGCGGTCTTTTCCCTGGCCGACTCGGTTAGCGGCACCTGCTAGTAACCCTTGGTTAGATCGAGCGTCGTGAAATACTGGGCCGGCCCAATCTTTCAATTAGCTTGTCCACCCGGGGCATGGGATAAAGGTCGAATTTCGACACCTCATTCAACTTCCGGAAGTCGTTGCAGAACCACAGCGATCTATCCGGTTTCGCAATCAGCACAATGGGACTAGCCCATTCACTCCGTGATTCCTCAATTACTCCCAGCTTGAGCATTTGTCTCACTTCAGCCGCGATGGCTTGTCTTCGGGCCTCAGGTACCCAGTACGGTTTCATTTGCACCTTTACCCGGGGCTCGGTGACAATGTCATGTTGAATGACGGAAGTACGACCGGGCAGGTCGGAGAACATATCTGGATTCTGCTGCACCAACTTTCGAGCCTCCTGTCGCTGTGCCTTAGTGAGGGTGTCACCTATTTTTACCTCGTCTGCCCCTCTCAGGACCGAGAGCGGGGGGTCCCCAGTCAACCCAGCCGGGGGAGCCTCCATGATCAGGCACTCCCGGTCTTTCCAGGCTTTGAGCAAATTAACATAGTAATACCATGGGCCGATGGGCGTGATAAATAATCCTACTCCTCCTCGCCCTGCTGTATGGGCATAATAGCCGGTGTGACGCTATTTTCGTCACATCCGGTCATGGTGACGTCAGTACACCCTTTAGGTGTAAAGCAAAAGTCGCGCAATGCGCATGGTGAGGTTGGCGGTCACACCCACAGGAGGATCGAGGTTAGAAAGCCACTCCTCTGGCTTTCAACCTGCAGCCCCAACACATCTAATGCCTTACCAGAGCCATGGAAGCACAAGTCCCAGCACCGACACCTGTGGGGTAGTCAACCACTGCACCACAAAACATTTCTATATTATATAATATAATAATATATTATATTATATTATATATATATATATATATAATACACACACACCGTATATACTCATGTATAAGCAGACTTTTTCAGCCCAAAAATTGGGCTGAAAAGTCCCCCCTTCGGCTTATACACGAGTCATATACTTTTCTGTGAAGTGGGGGCTGTGTCCGGGAGCAGGAGGAGGCTGGAGGAGGTGGGGGAAGGCTGCAATATGAGCGGCTCGTGACGTGGAGCCGCTCATAACTTATTCATGATATGCACTGCATCCCCCGCCCATCCGCGGGGGAGCAGTGCATATCGCCTTACAGCCCTCCCTCACAGTATGGCGCCCCCCCCCTCCATGCTGCCGCTGCTGTACAATAAATACAGTGTTATTATCTCACCGGCCCGGTCTCAGTGAATCCTCCCTCCTCCCTGCGTGTCATGTGACCGGGGCTCACGGCGATGACGTCACCAGCCGGTCACATGACACGCAGCCTCGCAGGGAGGAGGGAGGATTCACTAAGACCGGGCCGGTGAGATAATAACACTGTATTTATTGTACAGCAGCGGCAGCATGGAGGGGGGGTGCCATACCCTGAGCCTGGGGGCCTGTGAACCCTGTGCACCCTGAGCCTGGGGGCCTGTGCACCCTGTGCACCCTGAGCCTGGGGGCCTGTGCACCCTGTGCACCCTGTGCACCCTGAGCCTGGGGGCCTGTGCACCCTGTGCACCCTGAGCCTGGGGGCCTGTGCACCCTGAGCCTGGGGGCCTGTGAACCCTGAGCCTGGGGCCCTGTGCACCCTGTGCACACTGAGCCTAGGGGCCTGTGCACCCTGTGCCTGGGGGCCTGTATACTCTGTGCTGGAGTCCACCCTCGGCTTATACACGAGTCAATACATTTTCCCAGTTTTTGGGGGCAAAAGTAGGGGGGTCGGCTTATACACGGGTCGGCTTATACACGAGTATATACGGTATATATAAAAAAATAAATCACTATAGGCAGCAGTGCTCATACTCAGATAGTGTGTATATAATATTTATATATATTTATATAATTATATATATATATATATATATATATATATATATATATATAGTTGTGGCCAAAAGTATTTACACCCCTGCAATTCTGTCAGATAATACTCAGTTTCTTCCTGACAATGACTGCAATCACAAATTCTTTGGGATTATTATCTTCATTTAATTTGTCTTCAATGAAAAAACACGAAGAGAATTGTCCTAAAGCCGAATTGGATCTAACTCCACACCAAACATAAAAAAGGGGGTGGACAAAAGTATTGCCACTGTTAGAAAAATCATGTGATGCTTCTCTAATTTGTGTAATTAACAGCATCTGTAACTTACCTGTGCCACCTAACAGGTATTGGCAATAACTAAATCACACTTGCAGCCAGTTGACATGGATTAAAGTTGACTCAACCTCTGTCCTGTGTCCTTGTGTGTACCACATTGAGCATGGAGAAAAGAAAGACCAAAGAACTGTCTGAGGACTTGAGAAACTAAACTGTGAGGAAGCATGAGTGATCTCAAGGCTACAAGTCCATCTCCAAAGACCTGACTGTTCCAGTGTCTACCGTGCGCAGTGTCATCAAGAGGTTTAAAGCCACGGCACTGTGGGTAACCTCCCTAGATGTGGACGGAAAAGAAAAATTGACGAGAGATTTCAACGCAAGATTGTGCGGATAGTGGATAAAGAACCTCGACTAACATCCAAACAAGTTCAAGCTGCCCTGCAGTCCGAGGGTACAACAGTGTCAACCCGTACTATCCGTCGGTGTCTGAATGAAAAGGGACTGTATGGTAGGTTACCAAGGAAGACCCCACTTCTTACCCCGAGACATAAAAAAGCCAGGCTGGAGTTTGCCAAAACTTACTTGAGAAAGCCTACAACGTTTTGGAAGAATGTTCTCTCGTCAGATGAGACACAAGTAGAGCTTTTTGGGCAAAGGCATCAACATAGAGTTTACAGGAGAAAAAAAGAGGCATTCAAAGAAAAGAACACGGTCCCTACAGTCAAACATGGCGGAGGTTCCCTGATGTTTTGGGGTTGCTTTGTTGCCTCTGTCACTGGACTGCTTGACCGTGCGCATGGCATTATGAAGTCTGAAGACTACCAACAAATTCTTGCAGCATAATGTAGGGCCCAGTGTGAGAAAGCTGGATCTCCCTCAGAGGTCATGGGTGTTCCAGCAGGACAATGACCCAAAATGGTTTGAGAGAAAGCACTGGGGACTTCTAAGGTGGCCAGCAATGAGTCCAGACCTGAATCCCATAGAACACCTGTGGAGAGATCTAAAAATTGCAGTTTGGAGAAGGCACCCTTCAAATATCAGGAACCTGAAGCAGTTTGCCAAAGAAGAATGGTCTAAAATTCCAGCAGAGCATTTTAAGAAACTCATTGATGGTTACCGGAAGCGGTTGATCGCAGTTATTTTGGCTAAAGGTTGTGCAACCAAGTATTAGACTGAGGGTGCCAATACTTTTGTCTGGCCCATTTTTGTAGTTTTGTGTGAAATGATCAATGTTTTGCTTTTTGCTTCATTCTCTTTTGTGTTTTTTCATTGAAGACAAATTAAATGAAGATAATACCAAAGAATTTGTGATTGCAATCATCTTCAGGAAGAAACTGAGTATTATCTAACAGAATTGCAGGGGTGTCAATACTTTTGGCCACAACTGTATATAATATATATATAAATAAATAAATCACTATAGGTGGCAGTGCCAGGACACATATATGGTGTATATATACCGTGTTTCCCCAAAAATAAGACATCCCCTGAAAATAATACCTAGTGGATGCTTTGTAGAACTGCTAAATATAAGGCCTCCCATGAAAATAAGACCTAGCACAGTTTTTTTTTTTTCTTAAGCACGACCATCCAACAGAAGATCAAGGTGTGCAGCTGTGTTTGTTTGTATGTGTGTATGTATTACTGTAGAGTAGCTCACCCACCACTGCATGTATTACGGCGCCGCTCTGAAGTTCACCGCCTCAGCTGCGGTGTGTGTCTGTATACGTTGTGTGTGTCTGTGGGGGGCAGGGGGGAGGTGTGTGTCTGTATACGTTTGTGTGCGCGCGTGTCTGCGTGCGGGGGTAGGTGTGTCTGTATACGTCTCGTGTGTGTGTGTGTGTGTGTGTGTGTCTGCGTGCAGGGGCAGGTGTGTGTCTGTATACTGTGTGTGTGTGCGCACGGGGGGAGGTGTGTGCGTGTGCGCGTGTGTGTGTGTGTCTGCGCTCGGGGGGAGGTGTGTCTGTATACTGTGTGTGTCTGTGCTCGGGGTGAGGTGTGTGTCTGTATACTGTGTGTGTGTGAGTGCACGCGTGTCTGCGCTCGGGGGGAGGTGTGTCTGTATACTGTGTGTGCGCGTGTCTGTGCTCGGGAGAAGGTGTGTGTCTGTATACTGTGTGTGTGTGAGCGCGCGTGTCTGTGCTCGGGGGAGGTGTGTCTGTATACTGTGTGTGCGCGCGTGTCTGCGCTCGGGGGGAGGTGTGTGCCTGTATACTGTGTGTATGCGCTCGAGGGGAGGTGTGTGTCTGTATACTGTGTGTGTGCGCGTGTCTGCACTCGGGGGGAGGTGTGTGTCTATACAGTGTGTGCATGTGTGTCTGTGCTCGGGAGGAGGTGTGTGTCTGTTGTGGGGCAGCGCCTGGATTGCAAGTCAGGAAACACGTGGAGCCCGGTAGTAGTTCAAACAGGACCCGGTGTTTATTGCTGATACACACAGCGGTGGCACAGTCTGCCGGAATCCGGGTCGCAGCCGGGTACACAAGACACAGTTCATATAACGTACCCAGGTCCTTCAGGCCAAAGGCCTCCGTTATGGGTCACCCCGAGTTCCTCCAGCCCTCCTGGGCTAGGCCGTGTTAGTCTAGCACACGGCCTCCTGGAACTCTAGACCTCTCCTTTCTATATCTCTGCTGCTGCTGCAGCTAAGGCACAATTCTGTGTACAGGGAACCCCACCCTGCCTCCTGACCAGGCTTTTAACTCCGTGTCTACTTCCGGGACCTTGCAAGACCCAGAGCGGAGGGAGCGGACCGTCCCTTTCTCTCACACCCTATACTGGGCTCAATACGTGACAGTGCGCATTCTGGGGGAGACATAGCGCCCCTCGCATATGATCCCCCGCACGGTCTCACACACCCCCCCCTCGGTTCAAACTTGTGGGGTTGAACCCCATCCATCAAACAGGGTGCCCGGGACAGGGCATCCGCATTACCCTGCAACTTGCCAGCCCGATGCTCCACCGTAAAATTGAAGTTTTGGAGGGACACGAACCACCGGGTGACCCGAGCATTCCGTTCCTTGGCGTTTCGCATCCAGACCAGGGGAGCGTGATCCGTAATCAACCGGAATTGTCGCCCAAGCAAATAATAACGTAGGGACTCCAAGGCCCATTTAACAGCCAAGCACTCCTCCTCCACTACGCTATAATTCTTTTCTGCCGGCGACAATTTCCGGCTTAAGTAAGTGACCGGATGTTCTTCTCCGTCCACTTCCTGCGACAGCACAGCCCCCAGCCCCACCTCCGAGGCATCCGTTTGTACAACGAAGGCGTGTTTGAAGTTAGGACTGATGAGTACGGGCTGTCCGCACAAGGCCAACTTCATGGACTGAAAGGCTGCCTCTGCTTGGGGATTCCAACGCACCAACGCAGTTTTCTTCCCTTTCAACAGGTCGGACAGGGCCGCCGTTCGCCCAGCAAAGTTGGGTATGAAGCGTCGATAGTACCCAACTATGCCGAGGAACGCCCTAACCTGTTTGGTAGACACCGGTCGGGGCCAATTTTGAATGGCAATGGCCTCGATTTTGTTTATTTGGGGTTTGATAACCCCTCGCCCAATCACATACCCCAGGTACCGGGCCTCCTCGAGCCCCATGGCACATTTTTTTGGATTTGCAGTCAGGCCCGCTGTCCTGAGAGAATCCACCACTGCCTGAACCTGGGATAAGTGGGTATGCCAATCTGGACTAAAGATGATAATGTCATCTAGGTAGGCGGACGCGTACTCCCGATGAGGTTCCAACACAATGTCCATGAGCCGCTGGAATGTGGCCGGGGCTCCATGTAACCCAAACGGCAACACGACGTAGTGATAGAGACCTTCCGGAGTAACAAAGGCGGTTTTTTCCTTGGCCGCCTTTGTTAGCGGCACCTGCCAGTAACCTTTTGTCAGATCGAGCGTTGTGAAGTACTGGGCTTGCCCCAGTCTTTCAATCAGCTCGTCCACCCGGGGCATGGGATATAAATCAAACTTGGACACCTCGTTCAGCTTCCGGAAATCGTTGCAGAAACGCAACGATCCGTCCGGCTTTGGAATGAGCACGATGGGACTAGCCCATTCGCTCCGGGATTCTTCTATCACCCCTAACTTAAGCATGTGTTTAACTTCGGCCGCGATGGCTTGCCGTCTGGCCTCGGGTACCCGGTACGGTTTCACTCGCACTTTTACCCGAGGCTCAGTGACAATGTCATGCTGAATGACCGAAGTGCGCCCGGGCAGGTCAGAGAACACATCGAGATGCTGTACCAACTTTCAAGCCTCCCGTCGTTGGGCCTTAGTGAGGGTGTCACTTATTCGTACCCCTTCGGCATCCCTTGGGGCCGAAGGGGAAGGGTCCCCGGGTGCATCGGATGCCTCCGTGATCAGGCACTCCCGGTCTTTCCACGCTTTAAGCAAATTTACGTGGTATAGCTGCACGGGTTTCCTTTTCCCGGGCTGGTATACCTTGTAATTGACCTCCCCTACTTTTTCCCGGATTTCATAGGGCCCTTGCCATTTGGCCAATAATTTGCTTTCCGTTGTGGGCACTAAGACCAATACCCGGTCCCCCACCTCAAAGGTCCTAACGGTGGCCCGTGTATTATACCTGCGGCTTTGAGCTCCTTGGGCATCCATGAGGTGCTCTTTTACAATCGGCCAGACCGCTGTGATCCGGTCCTGCATTTTCGCCACGTGGTCGATCACGCTCCTATAGGGAGTGGGTTCCTGTTCCCACGTCTCTTTGGCAACATCCAATAGCCCTCTAGGATGCCGGCCGTACAACAGTTCAAAGGGGGAAAACCCCGTAGACGACTGTGGTACCTCCCGGATGGCGAACATTAGATAGGGCAATAACATGTCCCAATCCTTTCCGTCCTTTGCTACCACTTTTTTTAGCATGGACTTCAGGGTTTTATTAAACCGCTCAACTAACCCGTCCGTCTGGGGATGATACACCGAGGTGCGCAGCTGTTTTATGTTGAGCAGTTTACACAGTTCCCGGGTCACTTTGGACATAAAAGGAGTCCCCTGATCCGTGAGGATTTCCTTAGGTAGTCCTAGGCGACAGAACATAGCAAACAGTTCCCGGGCAATCAGCTTCGCCGAGGTGCGGCGTAACGGAATCGCCTCCGGGTACCGGGTGGCGTAGTCGACAACCACGAGGATATGTTGGTGGCCTCGTGCTGACTTCACTATAGGCCCCACCAAATCCATTGCGATCCGTTCAAAAGGTTCCTCTATAACGGGGAGAGGTACCAATGGACTACGGAAGGTGGCAATGGGAGTGGTCAGCTGACATTCCGGGCAGGAGTCACAGTACCTCTGGACGTCCGCATACACGCCCGGCCAGAAGAACCTCCGCAAGATGCGTTCTTGCGTTTTTTTAGCCCCAAGGTGGCCCCCTAGCAGGTGGGAGTGGGCCATCTCTAGGACCGCCCGGCGGTGTGGCTGCGGCACTACCAGTTGGTCCACGACTTCATCCCTGATTTTGTCCACCCTATAGAGTAACTCCCGGTTAATCACCATGCGAGGAAATACATTCTCTGCCCCCGGCTGCTGAGCTACCCCGTTTACTTCTGTTACCCTTTCTCGGGCCCTGGTCAGTGTGGGGTCCTGTAGCTGGGCTGTCCCAAACGCTCCCCGGGACACTTCCAACTCTGGAAGCTGTGGGGTCTCCTCGACCTCTCCTGCCAATACGTCTAGCGGGAACCTATCGGGGTGACACTCTAGCCCTATGTTGGCGACCCCTACGGCAGGTGTCCCGGTCTCAGGGTCGTCAGGTTCAGCACCCTGATGCCCTGGCATCAGGGAGGGTTACTCCTCCCCATAAGGACCAAAACAATGGTAAGTCTCTTCCCAGCACAGTCCCGTAGGGTAGAGATTTTACCACTCCGACCACGTGAGTCACCTCTCCACAGGGAGTGGATAGAGTCACTTCCGTGATCGGATACTCGCGTAGGTCCCCGTGAATACACCGGACCCCGACCAATCCCGCAGTGAGTTGCAACCCGGGGATTAAGGACGCATGAACCAGCGTCACCAAACTGCCAGAGTCCAAGAGAGCTTCTGCTCTGTGTCCATTAACGAGCACCGGGCACAGATGTGGAGCCGTTAGGGGAACCACTACATCTGCGGTGAACACGGGGCTGGCATACATCGAGAGCCGGCGTGTGAACCCGTAGCAGCGGCAGCGCTGGGCCAGAAGCTCCTTCTTGGGGAGCCTGGTCTCCTGCCAGCCCCGTTCTGGGGTAACCTCTTAGCGGGTACGTTTTTAGGAGAGTCCCCTGGGGATGGACGTACACCTTTACCCGACTCCGGAGGCCGGCGTAACTGCCGCAGTGGGGCAGAGTCCCGTATGAACTCCTGGGTGGCTGTATATCGCTCTACCAAGCTAACCACCTGGTCCAAGGTACCCGGGTCCCCTTGCCCCACCCAACGCTGTATCGCCACCGGCAGAGTCCGTACCAGCCGGTCGACCACCACCCTTTCCACCATCTGTCCCGGAGTTAAGCTCTCAGGCTGGAGCCACCGTTTCACCAACTGCAACAAGTCATACGCCTGGGAGCGAGCCAGCTTGGACTCCACGTAGGACCAGGAAAACACCCGTTGGGCTCGGACATAAGTATTGACCCCAAGTCTAGCAAGGATCTCACCTTTGAGTCTGGCGTAGTCCTGTGCCTCCTCCCAACTGAGTTCCGTGTAGGCCTTTTGGGCGTCGCCCAACAGGAATGGCGCAACCACTTCAGCCCACTGAGCGGGAGGGAGGCCTTCTCGCTCTGCGGTGCGCTCGTAGACGGTGAGGAAGGCTTCTACGTCGTCCTCTGAACTCAGCTTCCGCAGTGCCGACCGGACCCGGTCCCGGGCCTCACGCCGCTCCGGGGGAGGCGCTGTTGGCGGGTCTCGTAAGGCCGCAATTTGCTGTAGGAGCAGTTCATTCGTTTTCTGCTGTTGTAGAAACTGCTCCTGTTGTCGCAACTGCTGCTGCTCCTGCTGTCGCTGTTGCTGCTCCTGCTGTCGCTGTTGCTGCTCCTGCTGTCGGAGCTGCTGCTCCTCGTGTCGCTGCTGCTCCTCGTGTCGCTACTGCTGTTCTTGTCGCTGCTGCTGTTCTTGTTGCCGCTGCTGGGTAAGTACCAGCTGCCTTAGGAGTTTCTCCATATCAGCGGCAGGCCTGAACTGTAGCCGGCTTAAAGTGACCCTAAACCCAGAAGTAGGGCTGGGCGATTAATCGAATTAATTCGATTAATTCGCCCCCCTGCTGTGGCCACGATTATGATTTGACGAAAATCGTCAAATTCGATTTAACCTTCCTAGCGGGTATTCCCGACTGTAACTCGGGGTTAACTTTCACTGCTAGAAGCGGTAACCCCGAGTCACACTCGGAAATACCCGCAGCTGCTGCCACTGCTCACTGTGAGGCCGCGGGGGGGTGCTATCAGAGCCCAGCACTTCCGCCCCTGCTACAGCCACTGGAGACATCCAGGGTGGGGGGGGGGAGCTGTCAGTGTCCCGCCGCCCCTGCTACTGCGGACAGCCGCGGGTGAGTTCCGGCGGAGGGGGGGGGCTGCCGTCAGTGTCCCGCCGTCCCTGCTGATAGCCGCGGGTGAGTTCCGGCGGGGGGGGGCTGCCGTTAGTGTCCCGCCGTCCCTGCTGATAGCCGCGGGTGAGTTCCGGCGGGGGGGGCTGCCGTTAGTGTCCCGCCGTCCCTGCTGATAGCCGCGGGTGAGTTCCGCGGGGGGGGCTGCCGTTAGTGTCCCGCCGTCCCTGCTGATAGCCGCGGGTGAGTTCCGGCGGGGGGGGGGGGCTGCCGTTAGTGTCCCGCAGCCCCTGCTGATAGCCGCGGGTGAGTTCCGGCGGGGGGGCTGCCGTTAGTGTCCCGCAGCCCCTGCTACTGCTGACAGCCGCGGGTGAGGGTGAGTTCCGGCGGGGGGGTGGGCTCCCTCCTGCTGCTGTATACTTCCACTGGGGGCTGCTGCTGTATACTACCACTGGGGCCTGCTGCTGTATACTTCCACTGGGGGCTGCTGCTGTATACTTCCACTGGGGGCTGCTGCTGTATACTACCACTGGGGCCTGCTGCTGTATACTTCCACTGGGGGCTGCTGCTGTATACTTCCACTGGGGCCTGCTGCTGTATACTACCACTGGGGCCTGCTGCTGTATACTTCCACTGGGGGCTGCTGCTGTATACTTCCACTGGGGGCTGCTGCTGTATACTTCCACTGGGGGCTGCTGCTGTATACTACCACTGGGGCCTGCTGCTGTATACTACCACTGGGGCCTGCTGCTGTATACTTCCACTGGGGCCTGCTGCTGTATACTTCCACTGGGGCCTGCTGCTGTATACTTCCACTGGGGCCTGCTGCTGTATACTTCCACTGGGGCCTGCTGCTGTATACTACCACTGGGGCCTGCTGCTGTATACTTCCACTGGGGGCCTGCTGCTGTATACTTCCACTGGGGCCTGCTGCTGTATACTTCCACTGGGGCCTGCTGCTGTATACTTCCACTGGGGCCTGCTGCTGTATACTTCCACTGGGGGCTGCTGCTGTATACTTCCACTGGGGCCTGCTGCTGTATACTTCCACTGGGGCCTGCTGCTGTATACTTCCACTGGGGCCTGCTGCTGTATACTTCCACTGGGGGCTGCTGCTGTATACTTCCACTGGGGGCTGCTGCTGTATACTTCCACTGGGGCTGCTGCTGTATACTTCCACTGGGGGCTGCTGCTGTATACTTCCACTGGGGCCTGCTGCTGTATACTACCACTGGGGCCTGCTGCTGTATACTTCCACTGGGGGCTGCTGCTGTATACTTCCACTGGGGGCTGCTGCTGTATACTTCCACTGGGGGCTGCTGCTGTATACTTCCACTGGGGCCTGCTGCTGTATACTTCCACTGGGGGCTGCTGCTGTATACTTCCACTGGGGGCTGCTGCTGTATACTTCCACTGGGGGCTGCTGCTGTATACTTCCACTGGGGGCTGCTGCTGTATACTTCCACTGGGGCTGCTGCTGTATACTTCCACTGGGGGCTGCTGCTGTATACTTCCACTGGGCCTGCTGCTGTATACTTCCACTGGGGCCTGCTGCTGTATACTTCCACTGGGGCTGCTGCTGTATATACCACTGGGACCTTTATATACCACTGGGGAGGCTGCTGTATACCACACTGCTGGGGGCTGTATACCTGTGCTGGGGTCCACCCTCGGCTTATACACGAGTCAATAGGTTTTCCCAGGTTTTGGGAGCAAAAGAAGGGGGGTCGGCTTATACACGAGTATATACGGTACCTCTTAGTTTTTTCTCTTTATTCATCAAAGAAAAGCAAAAAAAAAATCGAGATTTAAATCGAAAATCGTCCATAGGTTTAAATAAAATCGAGATTTTGATTTTTTCCAAAATCGCCCAGCCCTACCCAGAAGCCAACCCCACATCCCCTTCATACCTATCCATGCAGCTTGTGAAGCTGCTGCCATCGATCCCTGTATCTTGCAAAACCGCTGGGGCATTCTTCATAATTCATACTTTTATAATCGCATTTCTGGGCGTTTCACTGAAATTTTAAAGCCGCAGCAGGCGGGCCTGTGTGCCGCTCTCCCCCTCCCTGTCCGTAATTCTGCACGCCCATGGCTGCGTGCATAAACAACAGAGAGGCGGCTCGCGTCATAGTATGGGCGTTGAAACCGGTATGACGTAATTCGCGTCATATCGGCTTCACCGCCCATACTATGAGGCGAGCCGCCTCTCTGTTGTTTAGCACGCCCATCGCTGCGTGCAGAATTACGGAGAAGGAGGGGGAGAGCGGCACACAGGCCCGCCTGCTGCGGCTTTAAAATTTCAGTGAAACGCCCAGAAATGCGATTATAAAAGTATGATTTATGAAGAATGCCCCAGCGGTTTTGCAAGATACAGGGATCGATGGCAGCAGCTTCACAAGCTGCATGGATAGGTATGAAGGGATGTGGGGTTGGCTTCTGGGTATAGGGTCACTTTAAGTATGGACATGCAGTGCCGGGCACCCCGCAAGAGACTGGCGGCTATACAGACTGCTGCTCCTCTCACTTAGCCGCCGCTCATTAGCCTCATGAAACAGTCACTTTCACAGGGCCGGCAGCTGCCCGCATTCTCCACCATATGTGGGGCAGCGCCTGGATTGCAAGTCAGGAAACACGTGGAGCCCGGTAGTAGTTCAAACAGGACCCGGTGTTTATTGCTGTTACACACAGCGGTGGCACAGTCTGCCGGAATCCGGGTCGCAGCCGGGTACACAAGATGCAGTTCATATAACGTACCCGGGTCGTTCAGGCCAAAGGCCTCCGTTATGGGTCACCCCGAGTTCCTCCAGCCCTCCTGGGCTAGGCCGTGTTAGTCTAGCACACGGCCTCCTGGAACTCTAGACCTCTCCTTTCTATATCTCTGCTGCTGCTGCAGCTAAGGCACAATTCTGTGTACAGGGAACCTCGCCCTGCCTCCTGACCAGGCTTTTATATAGTAACATAGTTTTTAAGGTTGAAGGAAGACTTTAAGTCCATCTAGTTCAACCCATAGCCTAACATGTTGATCCAGAGGAAGGCAAAAAAAAAAACCATGTGGCAACACTAAGCTCCACATTGGGGGGAAAAATTCCTTCCTGACTCCAGATACGGCAATCAGACTAATTCCCTGGATCAACGCCCTATCAAAGAATCTAGTATGTATAACTGGTAATATTATAGTTTTCAAGAAAGGCATCCAGGCCCTTCTTAAATGTTAGTAGTGACTCACTCATTACAACAGCATGTGGCAGAGTTCCATAGTCTCACTGCTGTTACAGTAAAGAATCTGCGTCTGTGATTATGATTAAACCTTCTTTCCTCCAGACGTAGAGGATGCCCCCTTGTCCCAGTCTCAGGCCTAAAAGTAAAGAGATCATTAGAAAGGTCTCTGTACTGTCCCCTCATATATTTATACATTATTATAAGATCACCCCTAAGCCTTCGTTTTTCCAAGCTAAATAACCCCAAGTTTAATAACCTGTCTTGGTATTGCAGACCCCTTAGTCCTCTAATGACTTTTGTCGCTCTTCTCTGGACCCGCTCTAGTTCAGCTATGTCTTTCTTATACACCGGAGACCAGAATTGTACACAGTATTCTAAGTGTGGTCGCACTAGTGACTTGTATAGAGGTAAAATTATGTTCTCCTCATGAGCATCTATGCCTCTTTTAATGCATCCCATTATTTTATTTGCCTTTGCAGCAGTGCCTGACACTGGCCACTAAATGTGAGCTTGTCATCTACCCATACACCCAGGTCTTTTTCAGTGACAGTTTTGCCCAGTGTTTTACAATTAAGCACATAATTACCGTATATACTCGCGTATAAGCCGAGTTTTTCAGCCGAAAAATTGGGCTGAAAAGTCCCCCCCTCGGCTTATACGCGAGTCAATACGGTCCCCCTCAAAGTTTGGCGCCCCCACCTCACATTCTGGCCCCCGTCGCATGCAGCGCTGCGCATATACATTACCTGTCTAGCAGCTGTCACCCTCCGGTGGCGGATCGCGGCTCCTGGGCTCCGGGCTCCATCTTCCTCTGTGTCTTCCTTGTCACGTGACCGGCCGGCGTCGCGATGACGTCATCGCGACGAGCCCGGCGGCCACAAACCAGGAAGACAGAGAGGAAGATGGAGCCCAGGAGCCGTGATCCGCCACCGGAGGGTGACAGCTGCTAGACAGGTAATGTATATGTGCAGCGCTGCATGCGGGGGGGGGCCAGAAAGTGAGGTGGGGGCGCCAAACTATGAGGGGGGCCCTGCTGGGGCCCTGTATACTACCACTGGGGCTGCTGTATACTACTGGGGCTGTATGTATACTACCACTGGGGCTGCTGTATACTACCACTGGGGCTGTATATACCACTGGGGCTGCTGTATACTACTGGGGCTGTATGTATACTACTGGGGCTGTATGTATACTACCACTGGGGCTGCTGTATACTACTGGGGCTGTATGTATACTACCACTGGGGCTGTATATGCCACTGGGGCTGCTGTATACTACTGGGGCTGTATGTATACTACCACTGGGGCTGTATGTATACTACCACTGGGGCTGCTGTATATACCTCTGGGGCTGCTGTATACTACCACTGGGGCTGCTGCTGTATATACCACTGGGGCTGCTGCTGTAACACTGCTGGGACCTGTATATACCACTGGGGAGGCTGCTGTATACCACACTGCTGGGGGCTGTATACCTGTGCTGGGGTCCACCCTCGGCTTATACACGAGTCAATAGATTTTCCCAGGTTTTGGGGGCAAAAGTAGGGGGGTCGGCTTATACACGGGTCGGCTTATACACGAGTATATACGGTATACCTTTTGTTTCCTCTGCCCAAGTGCATAACTTTACATTTATCCCCATTAAAGCTCATTTGCCATTTAGCAGCCCAAGCTTCTAGTTTACATAAATCCTCCTGTAATATAAAATTGTCCTCCTCTGTATTGATTACCCTGCAGAGTTTAGTGTCATCTGCAAATATTGAGATTCTACTCTGTATGCCCCCTACAAGGTCATTAATAAATATATTAAATAGAAGCGGGCCCAACACTGACCCCTGTGGTACCCCACTGTTAACTGTGACCCATTCTGAGTGTGTTCCATTAATAACCACCCTTTGTTTCCTATCACTAAGCCAGTTCTTAACCCACTTACACATATTTTCCCCTATCCCCATTGCCCTCATTTTATGTATCAACCTTTTGTGTGCACCGTATCAAAAGCTTTTGAAAAGTCCATAAACAACACATCCACTGCATTTCCTTGGTCCAGTCCAGAACTTACTTCTTCATAGAAGCTTATCAGATTAGTTTGACAGGAACGGTCCCTCGTAAAACCATGTTGATAATGGGTCATGAGGTTATTTTTCTTCAGATACTCCAGTATAGCATCTCTTAGAAAACCCTCGAGGATTTTACCCACCGTAGAGGTTAAGCTTACTGGCCTATAATTTCCAAGTTCAGTTTTTGTCCCCTTTTTGAATATTGGCACCACATTTGCTATACGCCAGTCCTGTGGTACAGACCCTGTTATTATGGAATCTTTAAATATTAAAAATAATGGTCTATCTATGACAGTACTTAATTCCTGCAGCACTCTGGGGTGTATCCCATCCGGGCCCGGGGATTTGTCAATTTTAGTGATTTTTAGACGATGCCATACTTCCTCTTGGGTTAAGCAGGTGACATTTAATTGAGACTTTTTGTTATCACTGATCATATTGTCTGTCATGGGATTTTCTTGTGTAAATACTGTGGAAAAAAAGTCATTTAGCATATTGGCTTTTTCCTCATCCTCATCCACCATTTCACCCAGACTATTTTTAAAGGGGCCAACACCATCATTTTTTAGTTTCTTACTATTTATGTAGTTAAAAAATATTTTGGGATTCTTTTTACTTTCTCTGGCAATGAGTCTCTCTGTCTCAATCTTTGCTGCCTTGATTTGCTTTTTACAAATGTTATTTAATTTTCTGTATTTATTTAATGCTTCATCACTACCTACTTGCTTTAATTCCCTAAATGCTTTCTTTTTGTCACATATTGCACTTCTTACCGCTTTATTTAGCCATAGTGGTTTCCTCCTATTTCTAGCATGCTTATTCCCATAGGGTATATATTGTGCACAGGTCCTATTCAGGATGCTAATAAACATCTCCCATTTGTGTTGTGTACTTTTATGTCTCAGGACATCGTCCCAGTTTATTGCACTAAGATCATCTCTCAACCGTTGGAAATTTGCCTTCCTGAAGTTTAGTGTCCTTGTAGCCCCTCTACTACACGTCTTAGTAAAGGATACTTGAAAGCTTATTAAGTTATGATCACTATTACCCAAGTGACCTCCAACCCGTAAATTTGATATGCGGTCCGGCCTGTTGGTTAATATTAGGTCCAGCAGTGCCCCCCTTCTTGTTGGGTCCTGAACCAGTTGTGAAAGGTAATTGTCTCTCATAGTTTTCAAAAACTTATTACCTTTGATGGAACTGCAGGTTTCTGATCCCCAATGTATTTCAGGGTAGTTGAAGTCCCCCATAATAATGACTTCTCCCTGAGTCGCTGCTTCATCTATTTGCTTTATGAGGATATTCTCCTCCACTTCCATTATTGTTGGGGACTTATAACAAACCCCTATCAGTAATTTATTATTTTTTCCCCTCCCCTTATCTCCACCCACAGGGACTTTAAATTTCCATTAGATTCACCTATATTATCACGCAGGATGGGTTTTAAGAATGATTTTACGTATAAACATACACCTCCTCCTCGTCTATTTGTACGGTCATTTCTGAACAGACAATAGCCCTGTAAATTAACAGCCCAGTCATGGCTCTCGTCCAGCCAAGTCTCCGAAATCCCCACCATGTCATAATTATTTTCCAACAAAATCAATTCTAATTCCTCCATTTTGTTGGTGAGGCTTCTGGCATTAGTGAACATGCACTTTATGCATCTCTCTTTACCTCTATTCCTTCCTACTAGATTGACTGTTCTAACCCCACCCCCCATGCCACCCCCAATTTTATTACTTGTGCCCAGGTTACTGTTTACACTATCTTCCCCTCCTATACAATGAATACCCTCCCCCCCCAATCCCTAGTTTAAACACTCCTCCAACCTTCTAGCCATTTTCTCCCTCAGCACAGCTGCACCCTCCCCATTGAGGTGCAGCCCGTCCCTAGCATAGAACCTGTAGCCAACAGAGAAGTCGGACCAGTTCTCCAGGAACCCAAACCCCTCCTTCCTACACCAATTCCTGAGCCACTTATTTATCTCCCTAATCTCCCTTTGCCTCTCTGGTGTGGCACGTGGTACAGGCAGTATTTCAGAGAATACTACCTTGGAGGTCCTTGTCTTAAGCTTGCAGCCTAATTCCCTGAAATCATCTTTAAGGACCTTCCACTTACCTCTAACTTTGTCATTTGTGCCAATGTGCACCATGACCGCTGGGTCCTCACCAGCCCCTCCCAGTAATCTGTCAACCCGATCAGCGATGTGCCGGACTCGAGCGCCCGGTAGGCAGCACACTGTTCGACGATCCCTGTCTTTGTGACAGATTGCCCTATCTATTCCCCTAATAATTGAGTCCCCCACTACCAGCACCTGTCTGGCCTGCTCTACTCTCCTGTTTTCCCCCTTACTGGAGCAGACACTCCTCTGGCTTTCAGAGGTCATGCCCTGCTGCAGCAGTGCTGTACCTGAACTCACACCCCCCTCATCTGCCAACATAGCAAATTTATTGGGGTGTGCCAGATCAGGGCTAGCCTCCCTGGCACCCTTCCCTCTACCCCGCCTTCTAACTGTCACCCAGCTAGCTACCTCACGGTCCTGCAGCTCCATACTACCATCCTCCCCCACATCTATCCCATTGAGCAGCTGTTCAGTGAGCAGCAGACTCCTTTCCATATTGTCTATGGATCTCAGCGTTGTCAGTTGTTCATTTAGATCCAGTATCTGGGCTTCCAAATGCACAACGTACTCACATCTCACACAGCAGTATGCACCCTCGACCAGCTGGTCAAGGAATGCATACATGTGGCAAGATGTACACTGGATGGCATTGCCAATCATGGAGCTCATTTCCTAATGGGATTGCACTAGACAGAAATGATAAGTAAAAAAATGCAAAGTATTAATAAAATACAACCAACAATTCAGTAATTCCTCCCTTCCAAACTCCCTGAATCCAAAGTCACTGAATCACAAGTCACACACTTACTTCTGTCGCACTTGCGCTCTGTCACACTAAGCTCGCGGTCACACTCGCTAGAAAATCAGATATAAAGAGGTTTTTTTTTTTTGTTTTTTTTTTCCCTTAGCAGAAAATCAGCCTGCAGCTCAGTGTACTTCCAAAGGACTGGAAGCCCCAACCAGCTGCTTCTTATAGACCCTTAATTATGCACCCCCACCCTTAATTAACCCCTTGTAAGTATAGATACACCACAGGTTTTAAGTGCAAAGTAGTTAACCCTTTAACTTACAGGTAGTAAAATAAGAGACTATAAACTTGTAGAGAAAAAAGAAAGTTAATAAAATTAAAAAGGTAAAAAAAAAAAAAAAACAGTCAGCAATTCACACAGGTATTTGTTGCAGGATTCCCAAACACCTCCTCACTGAATCACAAGTCACACACTTACTTCTGTCGCACTTGCGCTCTGTCACACTAAGCTCGCGGTCACACTCGCTAGAAAATCAGATATAAAGAGGTTTTTTTTTTTTGTTTTTTTTTCCCTTAGCAGAAAATCAGCCTGCAGCTCAGTGTACTTCCAAAGGCTACCTTGCAAGACCCGGAGCGGAGGGAGCGGACCGTCCCTTTCTCTCACACCCTATACCGGGCTCAATACGTGACAGTGCACATTCTGGGGGAGACATAGCGCCCTTCGCATATGATCCCCCGCACTGTCTCACACTGTATACTGTGTGTATGTGTGTGTGCGTGCGCATGTCTGCGTTCGGGGGGACGTGTGTATGTGTGTGCGCGCGTCTGCATTCGGGGGGAGGTGTGTGTCTGTACACTGTGTGTGCGCGTGTCTGTGCTCGGGAGAAGGTGTGTGTCTGTATACTGTGTGTGTGAGTGCGCGCGTGTCTGCGCTCGGGGGGAGGTGTGTCTGTATACTGTGTGTGTGTGTGGCGTGTCTGCGCTCGGGGGGGAGGTGTGTGTCTGTATACTGTGTGTGCGCGCGTCTGCACTCGGGGGGGGGGGGTGTGTGTGTGTACACTGTGTTCACGCGCGTGTGTCTGCACTCGGGGGGAGGTGTGTGCCTGTATAGTGTGTGTGTGCGCGTGTGTGTGTCCCTGCTCGGGAGGAGGTGTGTCTGTATACTGTGTTTGTGCGCGCATGTGTCTGTGCTCGGGAGGAGGTGTGTGTCTGTATACTGTGTGTGTGCACACGTGTCTGCATACTGTGTGTGTGTGTGTGTGTGTGTGTGTGTGTGTGTGTGTGTGTGTGTGCGCGCGCGCGCCTGCACTCGGGGGGAGGTGTGTGTCTGTATACTGTGTGTGGGCGCGCATGTCTGCGCTCGGGGGGAGGTGTGTGTCTGTACACTGTGTGCGCGCACGCGTATGTGTGTCTGTGCTTGGGGGGAGGTGTGTGTCTGTACACTGTGTGCGCGCGCGTGTGTCTGTGCTCGGGAGGAGGTGTGCGTCTGTATACTGTGCGCGTGCGTGTCTGCGTTCGAGGGGAGGTGTGTATCTGTGTAATGTGTGTGTGTCTGTATACTGTGTGTGTGTGCGCGTGTCTGCCTGCGTGCAGGGGGAGGTGTGGTTTTTTTTATATGCAAGTACTGTAATGGGGATTGGGGTCTGCAAGGGGATGATGGGGATACTGTATTGGAGGCTGCATGGGGATGATGGTGCAGCAAGGGGATGATGGGGGATCGTGGAAAAATAAGACATCCCCTGAAAACTGAATTAGGGTATGTGCTTTCAGAGTACTTGGCTTAAGACCCTTATCCAGACCAGCCTGTAGGAAATCCAAGATACGGGCGATGGTTGGCCGAAAAGGATCAGGAGGCGAGGGATCACACCAGGAGCAGAATACCTTCCAGATTTTAGTATAGATGGCGTTGGTGACCGGCTTGCGACTATTCTGGAGAGTGGAGATAACTATCGGAAAGACCCCGCATCTTTAAGATCTGGGCTTCAGTAACCAGGCCGAAAGATGGAGATGACACAGCTCGGGATGGAGAATCGGACCCTGATGAAGGTGGGCGCACTGGCAGTAGGAGGGGTTCCGATGTCGTCATGGAACGGAGAACTGCAAACCAGCTGCGTTTGGGCCAATGGGGAGCAATGAAAATAGTGCGTACCCCTTCTGCCCGGATCTTTTGTACCACCCGTGGCAATGGAGGAAACGGAGGAAAGGCGTATGCCAGCCTAAAGTCCCAAGGATGAGCCAGGGCATCCACGGCGAGACACTGATCGTCGGGGTGAAGAGAAAAATATCGATCGACCTTGGCATTGAGGTGGGTAGCAAATAGATCCACGTCCAGAACCCCCCAAGCTGACGTGAGGTCCCGGAAGACTTTGTCGCTGAGGCGCCATTCTCCCGGCAGGCGGTCCGTTCTGCTCAAGTAATCTGCCTGCACATTGGTCGAACCGTGTAGGTGAAAAGCAGACAGGGAGAGGAGATGCAATTCTGCCCACTGAAAAATGCGAGAGGACACTACCTGCAGGCTCCGATATAGTGAGGCTCCATGGTGGCGAAGATGAGCCACTGTCGTCATATAGTCCGAGAGCACCCGAACATGAGTTCCCTAGACCAGGGAGCAGGAAGCATGGAGGGCTTCTATCACGGCTCGCAGTTCCCGGAAGTTGGAAGATCGCATCTGCGTTTGGAGGGACCATCACCCTTGAAAGGAAGCCTGGGAGACCAGAGCACCCCAGCCCCTCTTGCTTGCATCCGTGTGAACAGAAACCAGAGGGGAGGGGAACCAGGGGAGACCCTTCTGAAGATGGTCGCTGTCCAACACCAATCCAGAGACATCTGGACATGACGGGAAAGATAAATGCGGCGGTTGAGGCCCGACGGAAACCCATTCCACTGGGAAAGGATGTGTAGTTGTAAAGGCCTGGAATGAGCCTGAGCCCAGGGTACCATCTGGATGCAGGCCGTCGTGGAGCCCAGGACTGACATGGCCTCGCAGACAGTAACGGTACTGCGCCTCTGAAGTAGCAGAATGTTGGAGCGCGGCAGAAGCCGTTTGTCCAGGGGAAGAAAAGAGGACTGCCAATGAGAGTCGAGCAAACAACCCAGTAACACCTGCCGACGAGAGGGGTCAGGTTTGACATGGCATAATTTATTCTCCATCCCAGAGAACCAAGGAGCCGCAGAAAGGCCCGTAACCTGGAGAGAAGGGCCCTAGTAGGAGCAGCGACCAGGAAATCGTCCAGGTAAGGCACCACCATGATGTCCTGCATCTGGGCATACGCCATCACTTCTGCCATCACTTTCGTGAATACTCTGGGTGCGGAGGAGAGACCGAACGGAAGAACCTGAAACTGAAAATGGTGGATCCAGCCGTGAAACTGAAGAGCGAAGCGGAGGGACCTTTGATCTGCCGGATGTATGGGGATGTGGTAGTATGCATCCTGGAGATCCAGTGTCACCATCAGAAAATCTTTCCCGAGCAGAGGAATGGTGGAGCCGATGGACTCCATTTTGAATCTGGAATATGCGACATGCCGATTCAGAGGCTGTGATGAATAAGCAGTATTGGTAAGGAATATTGCCATATTCCCCAGATTCCATTCCTCCCAGAAAGCAATTTGATAAGACACATCTCACTCATAAAGAGATAAGCCCCCACCCTTGCAAGCCAGAGGTCATTCGTCTCTGGCAAGTGGTAGATTAATTAGCATGTAGATGCCATCCAACAGGCCACACAAAAGGGGCTCTTCTTCACCTATGATATGCTGATCAGCTAGGGAGATGTCATTTAGCCAGGTGTATGGAGCCTCCTAGGAAATGGAGATTAGATGAAACTTTGTACCCAGCCATTATCCAAAGGAAATCTAAAAAATGAGAATGCGCATAGGGTCTTATCCTTAATAGAAATCAAATCCCATACAGTATGAAAACTGCTCACCTGATACAGTTGTGAAGCCCACAACCAGCTTGATCGCTCAAACACAGCAGCCGCAGCCGGGACGCACTTCCACAAACATGGGGGTGAAACTCTATCAGGGACCAAGTGTCTTTCAGTCCGCGCCGCTGCTCAGATTCCCTGAGGAAGGAGCTGGGTGTTTAGCTCCGAAACGCGTCGGAAAATAAAACTGAAGATCTTTTATTTAAAGCACTCCAGTGGTTCTGGTACTTATCTGAGCAGCGGCGCGGACTGAAAGACACTTGGTCCCTGATAGAGGATTATCCAAAGGATGACTCCCCACTGGGATGTGCCTAGAGTGACAAATGCAATTTCCCTGTATCACAAGTGGAGGGGAAAATCCTTTCTTCAGCTCAGACTGGACGAAGTCGTGAATATAACGTTAATATCTTATGAGCCGTGCTGTCTATAAACATGGCAAGCATAGATATTTGATCGCGACATTCCGACGGTCACTGCACATCGTTTTACATATGTGTGGGATGACTGTAAGCCATCTAAACGTGATATGGGCTAGTAGGCTGCTCTCAGAATGGCCATGTTTCATATCCAGACGAAGATAAAATCATAACTGAAAATATGAAAGCATTGTCTTCCGTCTGTGATGCCCACGGACAAGGCTAGGGAAGATTATAGAGTTTGGGTGTCTATATCTCCCCTCAGAGGGGTGGGAATTGTGAGACAGCCCAGACGTGCGAGATGTGTGGAGACAGGGGTGAGACAGCCCAGACGTGCGAGATGTGTGGAGACAGGGGTCAGCCCATAATGTATAAAAATCACCTGCCCCATCTCCATATTGTATTTCTTCTGAAGAGGCATTATTCCACCAAAGCCAGAGAATACCCTAGGAACAGATTGGCGCCACCCCGCCCTTGTGGTGCTATCAGCATTAAGGTAACTGATCACATGTGTATGTAATTCTGTGTATTCCATTTATCCTTGTGTTTGCATAACTGACTGTACTATTTATAACATCTTAACAACTGTAAATATTAATATCTAGTGTACCATTAGTGTGATTAAATATATAAATGTAATTTTGAGTTGCTTTTTTTATCTTGATCACGATTTCCACGTCCGTGTGCTCATTTAACGCTACCTGGGTTGGTTTCTGACCCAATATAAGCCCGACCACGGACCGGACTTATATTAAACGAGAAGCCGGTGGCAGCATTTGTGCTTGGGGTTATTCGGGGTCTCTATCAGTGACGGTTATTATATGTGCTTCTGGCTGCGGGCTAGAAGGCATATACCACACTCACTGAGAGGTGTCGTAATAAACCAGCACAGGCAGGGCAGCTGCGGCCCTTCTTTATCCTCAGGCAGTTCTCTGACTGACCTGGGTTTAACAGGAGGTGCTGTGGAGCTGCCAGGTTCGGTGGCCGATTCACCACAGAGGCTTCAGGTTGATTATGGTGCGAAAGGAGCTGTTCGGCTTCTTCACCAAAAACAGGCGAGAATAATGACCTCTCCCCACCTCTCCGTCTGGAACAGGCACCACCGCCCCCATGTGGAGGAGGGACTGGACCTCCTTCCAGAGGGAGGACTGGAGCGACCGAGAGGAAAGACAGGTCACGCGGACATGTTGGGGAGGAGGGGAGGAGAACACAATCCTCATTCCGTCTCGAAGGAGGCAACGAGTCTGGTGATCCGAGGTAGTGGACCGCCACTGGGGAAGAAAGGTGGAAAGTCTCCCCCCAATTGGAATGGTGTCATTTTCTATCCTGATGACGAGAGGAGAAGATGCTCCTCCCTTTACCCCCTTTAGGGTAACTCCAGCGGCCACTCTTCCCCTTGGCCCGCTGCTGAGAGGCCTGCGGCTGTGGCCAATAAGCATGTTGGGGACCAAAGGACCGCGGCTTCGCCCACTGTTCAGGGAGGCCTTTCTGCTTAGCTGCCTTGTCCAACAGACGGTCCAAGACTTGACCAAAAACGTAATCGCCTTAGAACGGGATAGAACATAACTTGCTTTTCATAGCCATGTCACCATTGCAGGTACAGAGCCACACCGCCCGATGCGTGGTATTAGACAGTACCAGAGACCTGGCCACCGCCCTAATGGACTCTGCCGAGGAGTCGGCCAAAAAACAAGCAGCCTTCTGCAGCAGGGGAACAGAAGCCGGGAGGTCGTCTCTAGGAGTACCCTATGCAATGTGAGTCTCCAGCTGATCTAACCAGCGAGCTAAACTCCAGGCGACACAGGTAGCAGAGATGTTTGCTGACACCAGAAAGGAAGAAGACTCCCAAGAACACCTCAACAGGCTATCAGCTTTCCTGTCCATAGGATCTTTCAGCTGAGAAGAGTCTTCAAACAGCAGGGTGGTTTTATTGGCCACATTAGCAATCTGGACGTCCACCTTGGGGACGTCAGACGACATCTTGGATACCGCAGGATCCAGAGGGAACCCACCCTTCAACCTGGCGGGGACCACATGACGACGATCCGGAAACTTCCACTCGTCCAGAATCATCTCCTTCAAACTGTCATGGACAGGAAACACAGGGATCTGCTTGGACCTAAGGCCCCCCAAACATAATATCCTGAACTGAGGGGTAAGAGCCATCTCCTCCACCCCCATCGTATCCCGTACTGCGGACACCAGTTCCAAAATATCCTCTGAGGAGAAATAAAACCTTCTGGGAACACCCTGATCCCTTTCCATAGGCAAGGGGGAATCAGAGTCCACTGCCAACCCCTCATCGGAACCAGAGGCTTCCGAGGGCTCGGGGTCCGAATCCTCCGGTACGACCTTGCGCTTTTTGGACGGGGCTGCCGGAGGGGGTTGCGTAACCGCAGCTAGGGAGGACCGGATTTCAGACTTGATGAGATCCTTCAGTTCGTCCATCAGGGACGGCTTTTCGTCTCTAAGGACCTTGTCGGTACTTCCCAGGCACAGAAGTTTCTGGTAGGAAGAGGACAGCTTCTGACTACAGACGCCACATTTGCGGGTTGAGATTTGGGTTTCTTTTGTGCCTGCTCCTTTTCTCCCTGAAACACAGAACAGGGAGGGAAGGTATGAAACTGATCCAGTGTGTGGAGGGACAGGAGAGGGTCTCACACCCAGTACCCACTGTGGCTGAGGCAGAGCCGGGCTCCGCAACAGCAGGGGCAGGGACCACATCTTGCGCCAATATCACTGCAGAGACTTACCTGTGGAGCCCAACAAGGACCCTTTTATAGTAGAAGGCCACTAGTCCTGAAAGGCACCCTGTGCCAAAAGCTTCCCCACTCAAGCCAGCCCCCGCAGAGGCCGCCATCATCGCGAGGCCGGGCACCCGAAGCCGGAAGTGATGCGTGCGGCATCGCGAGACATCACATCCGGCCGCAAACTGCCGGAGGGAGCAGGCGGAGGCTGGGGAGCTCCGAGAGGACCCCGGCCAGATGGCACCCACCCAGCCTTGCCCGAGAGCACGGGAGAGCGGTGCAGGCCGGCGCCACCAGGAAAGAAGCCGCGGGCAGCAGGAAGGAGCCGAAGTCCAATCGACCCCGGCCGGATCAGGCGAGGGGACTGCGTGCCCACAGCCTCAGTAGACCTCTTCATGCCCCATAGGGACAGGAGACACTGGTGTGAGGAGGTTGGGAGGGGCTATTTAACCTCTTTGTGTTCCTGCCCCTATTAGGGCTGAGAGGCAACCTCCTGAGGGCTGTCGTGGTGGATAGGAGGAGAACATAAGACCGAGCAGATCTTTGCGAGCAAAAATTAATATAATTTTATATACCGTAATCTTATTTTCAGGGAAACAGGGTAAATACACAACATAATCACTGTAAGTGGCAGTGCCCATACACATAGGGGAGGGGAGTAACTACCGTGGTCGCAGCCGCGACGGGGCCCGGCAGTGCTTGAGGGACCCACGATGTGATGAAGCAACCGGCTGGCTCCTGTGTTTCAGTGAGAAAGGACTCCTTCAGCCCGTGCTCTGCTTTCACTTTCAATGCAGGCAGCCGGGCAGCACTTAGGCTGGTTTCACACTACTATTTTTCCTAAATCCTACGCTGTCCGATAGAAATCGGACAGCATCGGATCCGATTTTGGCCCCATGTCTTCCTATGGGGATCGGACGCGATTCAGATGTGGACTAATTGCCATCAGAATCGCGTCTGATCCGATCTTGTCCGATTTCATTCCGGTGCAAAAATCGGACACTGCTCCGATTTTTGCATCCGAATCAAAAACCGTATTGAATCGGATCTGACAGATCGGATGGCAATTATACCTGTAAGCACAACGAACCTTGCTGGGAGGCAGCGATGGATAGAGAATAGGTGAGCATATTGATTTTTTTATTTTTAACTCTTTATATTTCACTGCAAGTGCCCTCTGTGTCCGCATCCGTGATAATCTCGGACCCGGACACAGAAAAAGCATCCGGAGGTCACCTCCGATGCTTTCCTTTCCGGTCCGTGGGATCCTACAAAAAGTAGGATCCCACGGACAGGGAAAAAATCGTAATGTGAAAGAAGCCTTAGCTATACCCCTCCAGACTCTCAGTATGATCTATGAAGTGCTGCTTTCTCGCTCTGCAGATTGCAGAGACGAACATCAGCAGCAGGTGAGGGGGCCCGGGGGGGTAGCAATGTGGCACGGCACTGGCACATAAAATTTGATGTAGCGTAAGGCAGAACTTAGTGGACCGCCTGCCTGCCTGATTATCCCACAGGATGGCTGAATGTCACTCTGTTCCACTGTAACTATGGACCTGGCCTCCATATAATGGCTGTGTACAGATTAGGATGAGGCTATGTGCTTAACTTAAAGGGTACCAACCACCCCAAATGACCCCCACGGACTATTAATATCGTTCCCTACACCCAGCACATACATGTGCTGCAAGGTTTTTTGCTAAAAAAACTGCTTTTTAAAAGTTGAGATAATGCTTTATAAAGTATTTAACGAAGGGACGGGTGGGCGTTACTTAGCTGGGGCTAAAGCCGAGATTCTGCTGCCAGTCATCCTCGTGTGCTCGTCACATCAGTAACGGCCAGCCCTTTTTCCAGCATCACAGCCTGGTGCACGGGATCTCATGCCCGTGCACACGTCATCAGCTACAGCCGGGTAGCGAGCGCACGCTCTGACTTCCACAGCCGAGCGCAGGAAGTCAGAGCGCGCGCTCGCTACCCGGCTGTAGCTGATGACGTGTGCACGGGCATGACATCCCGTGCACCAGCCTGGGACGCTGCAAAAAGGGCTGGCCGTTACTGATGTGACGAGCACACGAGGATGACTGGCAGCAGAATCTGGCTTTAGCCCCAGCTAAGTAACGCCCACCCGTCCCTTCGTTAAATACTTTATAAAGCATTATCTCAACTTTTAAAAAGCAGTTTTTTTAGCAAAAAACCTTGCAGCACATGTATGTGCTGGGTGTAGGGAACGATATTAATAGTCCGGGGGGGTCATTTGGGGTGGTTGGTTCCCTTTAAGGGCAACACACACTTAGTATTAAAATATATTGCAAGAAAGCACCCAGCTGTCTGGCACATTTTGGAATCTGGGGAGAGGGTGAGGAGCACAAGGGAGAGCCAGACTGAGGTTGATAAGACAGTCATAAGGTGGTGGCACTGGTGGGGGTCATCATAGAATCATTCACATACAGTGTGAGCAGGGGAGGCATGTGGTGCAGCTTGTCTGTTGAAAGCAAGCAACCAGGTCCTGTTTGCTAAATACAGCTAAGTTACTGCGTACTGCTAAGTTATATACACGAAATAGTAGACTTAGCACCAGGGGTGTAAAATCGGGGTTGCGACCGAGCCCAGGGGTACAGCGCCTCACCAACAAAATGCGCCTGCTTCACGTGGATGTTTGTACCTGAGGACGCACATCCACGTCACTGAACAGAAGACCACGTCTGCTATGGGGCCCGTATGTAACAAAGGACCGGGGTCAGCTCCGGCACCAGCCCCCACCCCGCCCGTCATAGCACAGAGCAATGAAGAAACAAGGAGATCTCCTTTCTTCATTCTCCCTCTGTGCCTGTGCTCTGACATCTCAGCGCAGAAGAGCACAGTGACCGTCACTATTGCATGCTGCCATGCTGAGATGTCAGAGTGCAGGACACTTGAAGGGAGACAGAAGAAGCGGAGGACCCGGGAGTGGCGAGTACACGGTCACCAGAGGACTATGGGAGAAGGAGAAAGGTGTATTATACTAGAAGAAGGGTTATGAGGCTGCATATATGAGGCTGAATTATGTTATATGAAGGGATATGAAGCAGCAGTATTCTATACAGAGGGCTATGAAACTGTATTCTGCTATGGAGGAGCTATGAGGCTGCATATAGGATCCTGAATTATGCTATATGGAAGGCTGGAGGCTGCATTATTCTATATGGAGGGCTGAGACTGCATTCTGCTATATGGATGGGCTATGAGGATGCATATACGAGCCTGAATTATGCTATATGGAGGGATATGAGGCTGCATTGTGCTATATGGAGGGATATGAGGCTTCACAATTATATATGGAGGACTATGCGGCTGCATGATACTATATGGAGGACAATGCGGCTGCATGATACTATATGGAGGACTATGCGGCTGCATGATACTATATGGAGGACTATGCGGCTGCATGATACTATATGGAGGACTATGCGGCTGCATGATACTATATGGAGGACTATGCAGCTGCATGATACTATATGGAGGGCTATGAGACTGCATTCTGCTATATAGAGGGCTATGAGGCTGCATTCTGCTATATGACGAGCTATGAGGCTGCATTATCTATAAATATATAATCACCAGTTTTGCGCTTCCGGCCACTGTGCCGCTATCACGCACTGGCCAGAAGCGCAAAACCCCTGTCGCCGGACACCACCTAACCCCACCAATGCCCGCCGCCCCCCAGCCCCATGTTCACGCTCCCCCGCCGCCAGGGCTGCACCGTCCATTGGACAGTGTCATCCCTGAGTCCCCAGCGGCAGAAGCCAGGGGGAGCGGCTTTACAAAAGGGGCCGGCGCCAGCATCAGCGCCCGCCTTCCTCACACACGCCGCCCGCCCCAGCCTCCCCAGGTAAGATGCTGCCGCCGCTCTCTCATTGTAGGCTGCAGGAGCGGCGGGGCTGCAGCCTGCTATCACCTCCCCCCCTTCCCCCGCGCCTCAACTAACGCACCAGCCGCTTCTATCAGCTCCCCGCACAGCCCTCTGTACTCTGCTCCCCACAGAGCCGCCCCTGTACACTCTGCTCCCCACAGAGCCGCCCCTGTACACTCTGCTCCCCACAGAGCCGCCCCTGTACACTCTGCTCCACACAGAGCCGCCCCTGTACACTCTGCTCCACACAGAGCCGCCCCTGTACACTCTGCTCCACACAGAGCCGCCCCTGTACACTCTGCTCCACACAGAGCCGCCCCTGTACACTCTGCTCCACACAGAGCCGCCCCTGTACACTCTGCTCCACACAGAGCCGCCCCTGTACACTCTGCTCCACACAGAGCCGCCCCTGTACACTCTGCTCCACACAGAGCCGCCCCTGTACACTCTGCTCCACACAGAGCCGCCCCTGTACACTCTGCTCCACACAGAGCCGCCCCTGTACACTCTGCTCCACACAGAGCCGCCCCTGTACACTCTGCTCCACACAGAGCCGCCCCTGTACACTCTGCTCCACACAGAGCCGCCCCTGTACACTCTGCTCCACACAGAGCCGCCCCTGTACACTCTGCTCCACACAGAGCCGCCCCTGTACACTCTGCTCCACACAGAGCCGCCCCTGTACACTCTGCTCCACACAGAGCCGCCCCTGTACACTCTGCTCCACACAGAGCCGCCCCTCTACACTCTGCTCCACACAGAGCCGCCCTCTACACTCTGCTCCACACAGAGCCGCCCCTCTACACTCTGCTCCACACAGAGCCGCCCCTCTACACTCTGCTCCACACAGAGCCGCCCCTTACACTCTGCTCACACAGAGCCGCCCCTCTACACTCTGCTCCACACAGAGCCGCCCCTTACACTCTGCTCCACACAGAGCCGCCCCTCTACACTCTGCTCCACACAGAGCCGCCCCTCTACACTCTGCTCCACACAGAGCCGCCCCTCTACACTCTGCTCCACACAGAGCCGCCCCTTACACTCTGCTCCACACAGAGCCGCCCCTCTACACTCTGCTCCACACAGAGCCGCCCCTCTACACTCTGCTCCACACAGAGCCGCCCCTCTACACTCTGCTCCACACAGAGCCGCCCCTCTACACTCTGCTCCACACAGAGCCGCCCCTCTACACTCTGCTCCACACAGAGCCGCCCCTCTACACTCTGCTCCACACAGAGCCGCCCCTCTACACTCTGCTCCACACAGAGCCGCCCCTCTACACTCTGCTCCACACAGAGCCGCCCCTCTACACTCTGCTCCACACAGAGCCGCCCCTCTACACTCTGCTCCACACAGAGCCGCCCCTGTACACTCTGCTCCACACAGAGCCGCCCCTGTACACTCTGCTCCACACAGAGCCGCCTCTGTACACTCTGCTCCACACAGAGCCGCCTCTGTACACTCTGCTCCACACAGAGCCGCCTCTGTACACTCTGCTCCACACAGAGCCGCCTCTGTACACTCTGCTCCACACAGAGCCGCCTCTGTACACTCTGCTCCACACAGAGCCGCCTCTGTACTCTGCTCCCCACAGAGCCGCCTCTGTACTCTGCTCCCCACAGAGCCGCCTCTGTACTCTGCTCCCCACAGAGCCGCCTCTGTACTCTGCTCCCCACAGAGCCGCCTCTGTACTCTGCTCCCCACAGAGCCGCCTCTGTACTCTGCTCCCCACAGAGCCGCCTCTGTACTCTGCTCCCCACAGAGCCGCCTGTATACACACAATTCATTTCACCGCACTCCCGATGCAATTGCATCGGGCCTTTTTACTAGTACTATATAAAGGGCTATGAAGCTGCATTATGCTATATAAAGGGCTATGAGGCTGCATTATGCTATATGGAGAGCTATGAGGCTGCATTATGCTATATGGAGAATAATGGGGGTGCATTATAATATTTGGAAGACTTTGGTGTCAGGAGGAGGAGGGCCATCTATTATATAATTGCCGTAGCGACTTCCCTCGCACACGCCGCTACCTCCGTGGCTTTGTTCGTGGGCGCGCATCGCCCACGCGACTCACTCGCAATGCCCGCAAAGGGGGCGTTGAGAGTCGTTGCAGCAGCCCGAGCAATGCCCTATACACAGATTCTAGAATCTCGATGCAATCGCATCGGGCTCACAGCTAGTATAAAATAAGATGGGGAACATATATATGAGGATAAGGGCCATATTCCAAGAGAAGGACCATATATACCAGGAGGTGGACCATATATACCCTGTTTCCCCGTAAATAGGGCGCCCCCGAAAGTAAAACATGTGTGGGGGGACTGCCTACCTCCTAATATAAAGCACCCCCTGACTATAAGGTGTACCTCCTCAGCATGACACCGATCACAAGACCAGGGCATGCATCTGTGTCTCGCTCCCCGATGTCTGGTGCCCGCCACTCTGTACCGCTCTTCTGCTGCGCTGCAGTGATCACAGCCCAGGAGCGCAGCTGTGAATCACATCTCCGGAGCTCTGTGCTGGTCTCTGCCCATGAGCCCTGGGCCAATCACAGCGCAGGAATCATGGGCCAGCTGACGTCAGTAGCCTCTGATTGTTCCTGCGCTCTGATTGGCCCAGGGCTCCTGCGCGCTGATTGGCCCAGGGCTCCTGCGCGTTGATTGGCCCAGGGCTCCTGCGCGTTGATTGGCCCAGGGCTCCTGCGCGCTGATTGGCCCAGGGTTCCTGCGCGCTGATTGGCCCAGGGCTCCTGCCCGCTGATTGGCCCAGGGCTCCTGCGCGCTGATTGGCCCAGGGCTCCTGCGCGCTGGTTGGCCCAGGGCTCCTGCGCTGTGCACTACCAAAGCAGCACCGCGGAGGAAAGAAAGTGAAAAGAAAGAAGTACGGTAAGAAAGTGAAAGTGTGTGTGTGTCTGTGTGTACACACATGGGAGGCTGCAGTGGGATACAGTACTGGGATGGGAGGCTGCTGCAGTGGGATACCGTACAGTACTGGGATGGTGGGAGGCTGCTGCAGTGGGATACCGTACAGTACTGTGATAATGGGAGGCTGCTGCAGTGGGATACGGTACTGGGATGGGAGGCTGCTTTTCTGTCAATTTTTTTTTGTCTAATAAGACACCCCCCGAAAATAAGACATGGTGCACCTTTTGGAACAAAAATGTTTATGACAGTGTGTTATTTTCGGGGAAACACCGGTAGCAGGATGAGGGACATTAATACATAATAAAGAGGGAGAGGGGTCAATTTGTGAGTCCTTACAGGATTTAGAACATTACACAGGTCCCATACATCTGTCCAACATGTGCACGTGGGGAAGAGGGGGACAGTCCAAATTTCGCACCGGGGCCCCTCGGACTATAGTAACGCCACTGCGCATATGGTGCAGTATATATAGAACGTAATCACTATAGGTGGCAGTACCTGCACACATATAGTGTACAGTATATATACATACACACACACACACACACACACACACACACACCCAAGATAATCACTCTAGGCGGCAGTGCCCATCAAGGCCGCACCGTCCATTGGACAATATGAGCATTATGCTCAGGCGCAAAGAGACAGTCGAGCGGCAGTGCTGCATAAGGGCGGCGCCGTGCACACAGTGACTGCCTGCCTTCTGGCTTGCTGCCGTCGAGTACAGTACACAGCACTGCCCGCTCCTCAATCCCGCGGGCGCACATCCTCCTCCCTCCCCCCCCAGCACCTCACTCCCGCTGCCCGAACATCGATAGCAGAACCCCCCCGCCACGAGCCCCTCCCCCCACCCGCTCCTCACTCGCGCCGCCCTGGACATTAACACCACAACACCCCCCCTCACTCCTCACTACCACTGCCCGGACATTGATAGCACCACCACCCTCCGCTTTATGGCTCAAGAGGTGGGGATGCTTAGTTCACCCCTGGAGCCCATACACAGTGTACAGTATATATAGAACACTTAATATAGGTTGCAGTGCCTGCACAGTGTACAGTAGTGTACAGTTGTGGCCAAAAGTATTGACACCCCTGCAATTCTGTCAGATAATACTCAGTTTCTTCCTGAAGATGATTGCAATCACAAATTCTTTGGTATTATTATCTTCATTAATTTGTCTTCAATGAAAAAACAGAAAAAGAATTGTTCTAAAGCCAAATTGGATATAATTCCACACGAAACATAAAAAAAGAGGGTGGGCAAGAGTATTGGCACCCTTAGAAAAATGTGATGCTACTCTAATTTGTGTAATTAACAGCACCTGTAACTTACCTGTGGCACCTAACAGGTGCTGGCAATAACTAAATCACACTTGCAGCCAGTTGACATGGATTAAAGAGGACCTGTCACCAAACCAGGCATGGTGATCTAATTACAGCACTGGATACAGCATGTCTCCAGCATGCAGGAAAGGGGTCACCCAGCACTTGAGCAGCCCTGTACCCCGAGATAATAGTTAGAAAACTTACATGCTACAGCCACTAAGGAGGTGGCTAGGGGCTGCAGCCAAGGGCAGATTCACACCCCCTGCATGTGTAATCTGCCCACCGCTGCCAATCATTCTCTCCCTGTCTGCAGCATTTAAACTGAGTTTTTTTTTCTCTCTCCCAGAAAGTCTGTTAGCCCCGCCCCCTGAGGGGCGGAGCCAAACAGGAGAGAAAAAAAACTCTGTTTAAATGCTGCAGACAGGGAGAGAATGATTGGCAGCGGTGGGCAGATTACACATGCAGGGGGTGTGAATCTGTCCTTGGCTGCAGCCCCTAGCCACCTCCTTAGTGGCTGTAGCATGTAAGTTTTCTAAGTGTATTATCTCGGGGTACAGGGCTGCTCAAGTGCTGGGTGACCCCTTGTCTGCATGCTGCAGACATGCTGTATCCAGTGCTGTAATTAGATCACCATGCCTGGTTTGGTGACAGAAACAAAAACAATGTTGCGCCAAACTGCTGATGTTTATGGCATGGGAGCGGTTAAATATATCTAGGGCTCACCTTCTCTAGTTGTGCTGACCGCACAACTAGTTTATGCACTGATTTGTTACCCCAAAGGGTTTCCACATCAGCCGGTGGCTGCAAGCAGGGATGAGCGTGATTTCCAATATGCACACTCTGCTGATTCTCGTGCTTGTTCCAAAGAAGTGATGTTTGACGTCTGATGCGTCCTGGGTGCCCAGCTGCTGAATACCACGCTTCCCAATGGGAGGATACGTGTGCGTTCAAATAAAGATGTGGTATTAGATTAGCGCTACAAACCACTCCAGGCGATCGTTCTGTATAAATTACCTTAAAGCTTTATTCAATCGATGTAGAATGCCCAGTCTCCACAACGCGTTTCGGGGCTAATTGCGCCTTTCTCAAGTGTCTACCGGGCTTCATATGTGCAAATGCTTAAATACACTTTTTCAAAGAAAAGGGGAGGGAAAAGGGGAGGGGGGGGAAGGGGGAGGAGGAACATTAATCAAAGGAAAAGGGATGTGTGTTAAACTGAGTAGTGGATTTTAATCGGGATTCATAGAATACCCACTATTTTATACATTGAACCTCATAAGAACAAAAGGCAATCATGATATCTCGTTATGATGATGGTGACAATCTATCATACCAGGACTGTTATCTGTTTGTAGAAGTTCAAATGTACTATAGTTAAAATGCACTTTTTCAAAGGAGAAAAAAAAAAAAAAGAAGATGAAAAGGGGGGAGAGAAAGAACATTTGTTAGGGAAAGAGGGTGTATATCATCCTAAGCCATGCATTTTGGTTAGGTTTTTTTTGAATAACCCTTTTCTATACATATTGCACTATGATGACACAAGCAACAATCTAAATTTAGGTAATCATAATGGTTTGGTGACAGGTCCTCTTTAAAGTTGACTCAACCTCTGTCCTGTGTCCTTGTGTGTACCACATTGAGTATGGAGAAAAGAAAGAAGACCAAACAACTGTCTGAGGACTTGAGAAACCAAATTGTGAGGAAGCATGAGCAATCTCAAGGCTACAAGTGCATCTCCAAAGACCTGAATGTTCCTGTGTCTACCGTGCGCAGTGTCATCAACACGTTTAAAGCCCACGGCACTGTGGCTAACCTCCCTAGATGTGGACGGAAAAGAAAAATTGACGAGAGATTTCAACGCAAGATTGTGTGGATGGTGGATAAAGAACCTCGACTAACATCCAAACAAGTTCAAGCTGCCCTGCAGTCTGAGGGTACAACAGTGTCAACCTGTACTATCAATCGGCGTCTGAATGAAAAGGGACTGTATGGTAGAATACCCAGGAAGACCCCACTTCTTACCCCGAGACATAAAAAAGCCAGGCTGGATTTTGCTAAAACTTACCTGAGAAAGCCTAAAATGTTTTTGAAGAATGTTTTCTGGTCAGATGAGACAACAGTAGAGCTTTTTTGGGCAAAGGCATCAACATAGTTTACAGGAGAAAGAAAGAGGCATTCAAAGAAAAGAACACGGTCCCTACAGTCAAACATGGCGGAGGTTCCCAAATGTTTTGGGGTTGCTTTGTTGCCTCTGGCACTGGACTGCTTGACTGTGTGCATGGCATTATGAAGTCTGAGGACTATCAACAAATTCTGCAGCATAATGTAGGGCCCAATGTGAGAAAGCTGGGTCTCCCTCAGAGGTCATGGGTCTTCCAGCAGGACAATGACCCAAAACACACTTCAAAAAGCACTAGAAAATGGTTTGAGAGAAAGCACTGGAGACTTCTAAGGTGGCCAGCAATGAGTCCAGCCCTGAATCCCATAGAACACCTGTGGAGAGATCTAAAAATGGCAGTTTGGAGAAGGCACCCTTCAAATATCAGGGACCTGGAGCAGTTTGCCAAAGAAGAATGGTCTAAAATTCCAGCAGAGCATTGTAAGAAACTCATTGATGGTTACCGGAAGCGGTTGACTGCAGTTATTTTGGCTAAAGCTTGTGCAAGCAAGTATTAGGCTGAGGGTGCCAATACTTTTGTCCGGGCCATTTTTGGAGTTGTGTGTGAAATGATCAATGTTTCACTTTTTGCTTCATTCTCTTTTGTGTTTTTCATTGAAAACAAATTAATGAAGATAATAATACCAAAGAATTTGTGATTGCAATCATTTTCAGGAAGAAACTGAGTATTATCTGACAGAATTGCAGGGATGTCAATACTTTTGGCCACAACTGTATATAGTCCAGCACATCTTCTATATTATATATACAGCCCAGCACAACTTCCAAATAGTATATAAAGCCTAGCACAACCCCCAAATAGAATATATAGCCCAACCCATGTCAGAGGGGCGTTCCTGGCATGATTGGCCTCTCGCAGTCATGACCGCGAGCAGCCAATCAGCATCGGGAACGCCCCTCTGACATCACGGCAGGCTCTTGCAGGACACACATCGCCTGGCCTCACCACCGGACACCGGGAAAAGGCATCGGAGAGGTAAGTATTTGATTCTTTTTTATTTTACACACATTTGGCTGTTTAATTTAGATTTCGCAGTGTATATTAATACACTGTGAAATCTAATGGGCGGTCACACATGTCACAGAGGGGAGGAGGAAGCAGGATTCTTCCTCCCCTCTGTGACATCACCTGCGCTTTATGGGGTAAAGAAAGCGCAGCGTGTGAAAGCCCCTGCGTATTTTGTTGCGCTTTTTTGCGCGGCTAAAAATCATGGCAAAAAGTGTGTGCAAAAAAGCGCAACAAAATACGCAAATGTGTGAACGTAGCCTTAAAACTATTGGTATTGGGAATTATACACACACACACAAAAGATAATCACTCTAGGCGGCAGTGCCTGTACACATAGTGTACAGTATATATAGAACAATCAATATAGGTGGCAGTGCCCGCACAGTGTACAGTATATATACACAAACAATCACTCTAGGCGGCAATGCTTGTAAACATATTGTACAGTATATATAGAACATAATCACTCTAGGCGGCAGTGCCCGTACACAGGTACAGTATATATAGAACATAACACTATAGGTGGCAGTGCCTGCACACAGTGTACAGTATATATAGAACATAATCACTCTAGGCGGCAGTGCCCGTACACAGGTACAGTATATATAGAACATAACACTATAGGTGGCAGTGCCTGCACACAGTGTACAGTATATATAGAACATAATCACTCTAGGCGGCAGTGCCTGCACACAGTATACAGTATATATAGAACACTCAATATAGGTGGCAGTGCCTGCACACAGTATACAGTATATATAGAACATAATCACTCTAGGCGGCAGTGCCCCGTACACAGGTACAGTATATATAGAACATAACACTATAGGTGGCAGTGCCTGCACACAGTGTACAGTATATATAGAACATAACACTATAGGTGGCAGTGCCTGCACAGTGTACAGTATATATAGAACATAATTACTCTAGGCGGCAGTGCCTGCACACAGTGTACACTATATATAGAACATAACACTATAGGTGGCAGTGCCTGCACACAGTATACAGTATATATAGAACATAAGACTATAGGCGGCAGTGCCTGTACACAGTATACACTATATATAGAACATAATCACTATAGGTGGCAGTGCCTGCACACAGTGTACACTATATATAGAACATAACACTATAGGTGGCAGTGCCTGCACACAGTGTACACTATATATAGAACATAATCACTATAGGTGGCAGTGCCTGCACACAGTGTACACTATATATAGAACATAACACTATAGGTGGCAGTGCCTGCACAGTGTACAGTATATATAGAACATAATTACTCTAGGCGGCAGTGCCTGCACACAGTGTACACTATATATAGAACATAACACTATAGGTGGCAGTGCCTGCACACAGTATACAGTATATATAGAACATAATCACTATAGGTGGCAGTGCCTGCACACAGTGTACACTATATATAGAACATAACACTATAGGTGGCAGTGCCTGCACACAGTGTACACTATATATAGAACATAATCACTATAGGTGGCAGTGCCTGCACACAGTGTACACTATATATAGAACATAACACTATAGGTGGCAGTGCTCGTACACAGGTACAGTATATATAGAACATAACACTATAGGGGCAGTGCCGCATCAGTGTACAGTATATATAGAACATAATCACTAAAGGCGGCAGTGCCTGCACACAGTGTACACTATATATAGAACATAACACTATAGGTGGCAGTGCATGCACAGTGTACAGTATATATAGAACATAAGACTATAGGCGGCAGTGCCTGCACACAGTGTACACTATATATAGAACATAATCACTATAGGTGGCAGTGCCTGCACACAGTGTACAGTATATATAGAACATAATCACTATAGGTGGCAGTGCCTGCACACAGTGTACACTATATATAGAACATAACACTATAGGTGGCAGTGCCTGTACACAGTGTACACTATATATAGAACATAACACTATAGGTGGCAGTGCTCGTACACAGGTACAGTATATATAGAACATAACACTATAGGTGGCAGTGCCTGCATACAGTGTACAGTATATATAGAACATAATCACTCTAGGCGGCAGTGCCTGCACACAGTGTACACTATATATAGAACATAACACTATAGGTGGCAGTGCCTGCACACAGTATACAGTATATATAGAACATAACACTATAGGCGGCAGTGCATGCACAGTGTACAGTATATATCTACTATATAATTGCCGTAGCACGTTTTGTGTCGGCCCCGGCACGCCGTGGCTTTGTCACTATGTGACGTCACCACGGCGAAGCATTGCCCGCGTAGCGGGCATTGCGAGCCGTCGCCGCTGTCAGCACACATATTAATAGTGATGATCCTCCTCCTGCCCGCGCTGCCTGCCCCATCACCCCCCTGCCTGTCACCATAGCCATCCTCCACTGCCCGGTCACCCCCGCCTGTCACAACACTTCCCCCCGCTGCCCCATCACCCCCCTGCCTGTCACCATAGCCATCCTCCACTGCCCGGTCACCCCCAGCCTATCACCACTGCCCCTCCGCTCCCCGATCGCCCCCCCCCACTCTCCGGTCACCCCCCACGTCAGCACAGACCCCCTCCACTGTCCGGTCACCCCCCCCCGGCCTCTTACCACAGCTCCTTCCAGCCAGACGCGATCTCTCTTCATCCTGCTTGAGGACCTCTGATGACGTCACGATGATGGGTGGAGTCACAGATCACATGATCGTGACGTCATCAAAGGTCCTGTTCCGATCTAACCTACTCTGCGTACTCATCCCCCTGCGCTGCACACTGACCCCCACTCTGCACACTGACCCCCTCTCTGCCCCTGACCCCCACTCTGACCACTCACCCACCAACTCTTTCCCCCCTCACCCCCACTCTGCACACTGACCCCCACTCTGCACACTGACCCCCACTCTGCACACTGACCCCCACTCTGCCCACTGACCCCCAAACTCTGCCCACTCACCCCCCTACTCTTCCCCCTCACCCCCTCTCTGCCCCCCTCACCCCCACTCTGCACACTGACCCCCACTCTGCACACTGACCCCCCACTCTGACCCTGCTCTGCCCACTGACCCCCACTCTGACCACTGACCCCCACTCTGACCACTGACCCCAAACTCTGCCCACTCACCCCCTACTCTTCCCCCTCACCCCCTCTCTGCCCCCCTCACCCCCACTCTGCACACTGACCCTGCTCTGCCCACTGACCCCCACTCTGACCACTGACCCCCACTCTGCCCACTCACCCCCCCTACTCTTCCCCCTCACCCCCACTCTGCACACTGACCCCCACTCTGCACACTGACCCCCACTCTGACCACTGACCCCCACTCTGACCACTGACCCCCACTCTGACCACTGACCCCCACTCTGACCACTGACCCCACTCTGACCACTGACCCCCAAACTCTGCACACTCACCCACCAAACTCTTACCCTCACCCCCTCTCTGCCCCCTCACCCCCACTCTGCACACTGACCCCCACTCTGCACACTGACCCCCACTCTGCCCCTGACCGTGCTCTGCCCACTGACCCCCACTCTGACCACTGACTCCCACTCTGCCCACTCACCCCCAAACTCTGCCCACTCACCCCCTACTCTGCCCCCTCACCCCCTCTCTGCCCCTCACCCACACTCTGCCCACTCACCCTGCTCTGCCCACTCATCCTGCTCTGCCCACTCACCCCCACTCTGCCCACTCACCCCCCTACTCTTCCCCCTGACCCCCACTCTGCACACTGACCCCCTCTCTGACCCTGCTCTGCCCATTCACCCCCACTCTGACCACTGACCCTGCTCTGCCCACTGACCCCCTCTCTGCCCACTCACCCCCTCTCTGCCCACTCACCCCCTCTCTGCCCACTGACCATGCTCTGCCCACTCACCCTGCTCGGCCCACTGACCCCTCACACTGGCCACTCATCCTGCTCTGCCCACTCACCATGCTCTGCCCACTCACCCCTCACTGCCCACTGACCCCTCACACTGACCCTGCTCTGCCCACTGACCATCCTCTGCCCACTCACCCCTCACTGACCCTGCTCTGCCCACTCACCCTGCTCGGCCCACTGACCCCTCACACTGCCCACTGACCCTCCTCTGCCCACTGAACATGCTCTGCCCACTGACCCTCATGCCACTCACCCTGCTCTGCCACTGACCCTGCTCTGCTCACTGACCACTCACACTGCCCACTCACCCTGCTCTGCCCACTGACCCCTCACACACCCCACTGACCCTGCTCTGCCCACTCACCCCTCACACTGACCCTGCTCTGCCCACTGACCCTGCTCTGACCACTCACCCCTCACACTGCCCACTGACCCCTCACACTGCCCACTCACGCCTCACACACTGCCCACTTAATATGCTATGCCCACTTACCCCTCACACTGCCCACTGACCATGCTCTGCCCACTGACCCCTCACACTGCCTACTGACCCTGCTCTGCTCATTTACTCCCACTCTGCCCACTCACCCCTGCTTTTACCACTGACCCTGCTCTGCCCACTGACCACCCTCTGTTCACTCACCCCCCGCTCTGCCCTTTCACCATGCCCACTGACCCCTGCTCTGCCAACTGACCGTGCCCACTCACCCATGCTCTACCCACTGACCCTTCTCTGCCCACTCACTGTGCCCACTGACCGCCGCTCTGCCCACTAACCCCTGCTCTGCCCACTGACTGTGCCCAATAACCCTTGCTATGCCCACTAAACCCTGCTCTGCCCACTCACCCCGCTCTGCCCGCTGACCCCTGCTCTGCTCACTGACTGTGCCCACTCACCCCTGCTCTGCTCACTCACCCCTGCTCTGCCCACTGATTTTTCCACTAACCCCTGCTGTGCCTACTGACTGTGCCCACTGACCCCTGCTCTGCCCAATCACTCTGCCCACTAACCCCTGCTCTGACCACTGACCCCCGCTATGACCCTGCTCTGACCACTGACCCCCAAATCCTGCTCACTGACCCTGCTCTGCCCATTCACCCCCCACTCTGCCCACTCACCCCCGCTCTGCCCACTGACCCTGCTCTGCCCACTTACCCCCCCCCTCTGGCTACTGACCATGCCCACTGACCCCAGCTCTGCCCACTGACCGCAGCTCTGCCCACTGACCCCAGCTCTGCCCACAGACCCCAGCTCTGCCCACTGACCCCTGCTCTGCCCAATGACTCTGCCCACTAACCCCTGCTCTTCCCACTCATCCCCCACTCTGCCCACTGACGCTCGCTTTGCCCACTGACCGCCAGCAGATCGGTTTCCCAGCCAACGACAGGTCCTGTCCTGCCACCTACAAGACGGCTGGTGCGAGCCGCCGCAGGGTAAGTATCCTCACTGAGGTTTTTTTAGTTTTATTATCACCATGAAGGAGGGGGGAGGGGGGTGTGCAGCCCCAGAGGGAGGGGGGCCGCAGAGACTGGAGGCCCAGAGGGACGGGTGCCACGGGGAGCGGAGGGGTCAGGAGGAGCGCCTCCATCCTGCCCCCCCTATCCATCCTGCCCCACCCAACACCATCCTGCCCCCCTGACTCCATCCCGCACCCCCACCACCATCCTCACCCCCCGCCAACATCCTGCTCCGCCGCCAACATCCTCCCCGCCCCCCCTCCCCCCGCCACCATCCTGCCCTGCCGTCTCCATCCTGCCCTGCCGTCTCCATCCTGCCCTGCCGTCTCCATCCTGCCCTGCCGTCTCCATCCTGCCCTGCCGTCTCCATCCTGCCCCGCCTTCTCCATCCTGCCCTGCCTTCTCATCCTGCCTCGCTCCGTCCATCCTGCCCCTCCGCCTCCATCCTGCCCCTCCGCCTCCATCCTGCCCCTCCGCCTCCATCCTGCCCCTCCGCCTCCATCCTGCCCCTCCGCCTCCATCCTGCCCCTCCGCCTCCATCCTGCCCCTCCGCCTCCATCCTGCCCCTCCGCCTCCATCCTGCCCCTCCGCCTCCATCCTGCCCCGCCCCTCCATCCTGCTCCGCCACCCACCATCCTGCCCCCCCACCCACCATCCTGCCCCCTTGCTCCTTCCTGCCCCACTCACTACTTCCTGCCCCGTTCACTCCATCCTGCCCTGCTCGCTCCATCCTCACCCCCGCTGTTCTTGCTCCCCTGCCTCCATCCTGCCCTCACGCTTACTCATCCGGCCCCGCTTGCTCCATTCTGCTCATCTGCTCAATCCTGCCCCTTCGGCTTCATCCTGCTCCTCCGCCTCCATCCTGCCCCGCTCAATCCATCCTGCCCCCCGCTCTTCTTGCTCCCCCGCCTCCATCCTGCCCTGCTCGCTCCATCCTGCCTCCATCCTGTTGCCCCGCCTCCATCATGTTGCCCGCCTCCATCATTTGCCCGCCTCCATCCTGTTGCCCCGCCTCCATCCTGTTGCGCCCCGCCTCCATCCTGTTCCCCCCGCTCCATCCTGTTTCCCCCGGCTTCATCCTGTTTCCCCCGGCTTCATCCTGTTTCCCCCGCCTCCATCCTGCCCCCGCCCGCTCCATCCGTGCCCCCTCCGCTCCATCCTGCCCCCCCTTTCCCGCTCCATCCTGCCCCCTTCCCGCTCCATCCTGCCCCCCCTTCGCCGCCTTCATTCTGCCCCGCTCGCTTCATTCTGCCCCGCTCGTTTGACTTCATTCTGCCCCCCCAACACAATCCTGCCCCCCCTCCCCTCCTCAGCTGATCGCTTGCCCAGGCAACTACAGGTCCTAAAGGCCTGTAGGACCTACAAGGCGGAGGTGGAGCGAGCCGCCGGACAGGTGAGTATCCTCACTGAGGATTTTTTTAATTTTACTGTGGACAACCGGGGGCCAGGAGGAGTGGGGGACCGCGGTGACCGCAGTATTGCCATATACCATAGTGCTGCTATACATGTGCTATAATGTACTGCCATATACCATAGTGCTGCTATACATGTACTCTAATGTACCGCCATATACCATAGCACTGCTATACATGTACTGTAATGTACCGCCATATACTATAGTGCTGCTATACATTTACTATAATCTACCGCCATATACTATAGTGCTGCTATACATGTGCTCTAATTACCACCATATACCATCGTACTGATATATATATCTACTATATAATTGCCGTAGGCACTTCCGTGTCGGACCCCGAAAAGACCGTGGCTATGTCACTCTGTGACGTCACCAGTTGGCCTGCGCGAGCAATGGCCGCGAGGCCATTGCGAGTCGCTGGCTGAGCGCGAGCAATGGCCGCGAAGCGGCCATTGCGAGTCGCTGCCCGAAAATAGAACCAGAGGCTCGGCCACAAAGTTAGCGATTTACCGCTCATGTAGCGCGAGTCGCTGCCTGAGCGGTAAATCGCTAACTTTGTGGCCGAGCCTCTGGTTCGATTTTCGGCCAGCGACTCGCAATGCCCACTTCGCGGCCATTGCGAGCACTCAGCCCCAAAAAGTATTCACACCCCCCCAAAAAGTATTCACACCCCCCAAAAAGTATTCAACCCCCCCAAAAAGTATTCACACACCCCCAAAAAGTATTCACACCCCCCAAAAAGTATTCAACCCCCCCAAAAAGTATTCACACCCCCCCAAAAAGTATTGAACCCCCCCAAAAACTATTCACACCCCCCAAAAACTATTCACACACCCCCAAAAACTTCACACCCCCCCAAAAAGTATTCACACCCCCCAAAAAGTATTCAACCCCCCCCAAAAAGTATTCAACCCCCAAAAAGTATTCACACACACCCAAAAAGTATTCAACCCCCCAAAAAGTCCTTACACCCCCCCAAAAAGTATTCACACCCCCCCAATAAAATAAAAAATAAAAAATAAATAATAATATATAAAATTAATATATTAATTAAATTAACTAATTTAAATAAAAAAAAATAATCTAATACAAATAAATTTCATTAAAATAAAAAATTAATATACAAATAATAAAAATAATAAATATTAAAATAAATCAAAATTAAAAAAAAAATATATATATATATATATAATTAAAATATTAATAACATTAACTAATTCTAAGAAATTCAAATTACTCAAATAAAAAAAAAATCAATTAAAATAAAAAAAAAAATAATATTCTAAAAATATTCTATAATAAATAATTACAATAATAAAATCATAAATAATAAAAAAAAATATTCCATATAAAAATTCATAACATTAACTAATTCTAATAAAATAAAACTAATAAATAAAATATTCATAACATTAAGTTATTCAAAAAAATTGGAAATAAAAAAAAATAAATAAAAAAAAAAATAATATAGCTACTATAATCTAATTAACGCACGTTCTAGAATCCCGATGCATTTGCATCGGGCTCACAGCTAGTCTATTATATAATCACGAATGGGTTTTTTGCCCCTTTTGAGTCCGCTCACGCTGCGAGTCAGCGTGGTCATGTAGATACGCCCGAAGCATTGGCCACATAGCGGCCATTGCGAGCAGTTCTAAGGCGACTCGCTATGCCCGCGCAGCGGGCATGGCGAGTCGCCTTAGCAGCGCGAAGCATTGGCCGCGAAGCGGCCATTGCGAGTCAGAGACTCGCTCTGCTAGAATCCCGATGCATGTGCATCGGGCACCCAGCTAGTAGAACATAATCACTAAAGGCGGCAGTGCCTGCACACAGTGTACAGTATATATAGAACATAACACTATAGGTGGCAGTGCCTGCACAGTGTACAGTATATATAGAACATAACACTATAGGTGGCAGTGCCTGCACAGTGTACAGTATATATAGAACATAATCACTATAGGTGGCAGTGCCTGCACAGTGTACAGTATATATAGAACACTAGCTGTGAGCCCGATGCAAATGCATCGGGATTCTAGAACGTGCGTTAATTAGATTATAGTAGCTATATTATTTTTTTTTTTATTTTTTTTTTTTTATTTCCAATTTTTTTGAATAACTTAATGTTATGAATATTTTATTTATTAGTTTTATTTTATTAGAATTAGTTAATGTTATGAATTTTTATATGGAATATTTTTTTTTATTATTTATGATTTTATTATTGTAATTATTTATTATAGAATATTTTTAGAATATTATTTTTTTTTTTATTTTAATTGATTTTTTTTTTATTTGAGTAATTTGAATTTCTTAGAATTAGTTAATGTTATTAATATTTTAATTATATATATATATATATATATATATATATATATATTTTTTTTTTTTTTAATTTTGATTTATTTTAATATTTATTATTTTTATTATTTGTATATTAATTTTTTATTTTAATGAAATTTATTTGTATTAGATTATTTTTTTTTATTTAAATTAGTTAATTTAATTAATATATTAATTTTATATATTATTATTTATTTTTTATTTTTTATTTTATTGGGGGGGTGTGAATACTTTTTGGGGGGGTGTAAGGACTTTTTGGGGGGGTTGAATACTTTTTGGGGGTGTGTGAATACTTTTTGGGGGTTGAATACTTTTTGGGGGGGGTTGAATACTTTTTGGGGGGGTGTGAATACTTTTTGGGGGGGTGTGAAGTTTTTGGGGGTGTGTGAATAGTTTTTGGGGGGGTGTGAATAGTTTTTGGGGGGGTTCAATACTTTTTGGGGGGTGTGTGAATACTTTTTGGGGGGTTGAATACTTTTTGGGGGGGTGTGAATACTTTTTGGGGGTGTGTGAATACTTTTTGGGGGGGTTGAATACTTTTTGGGGGGGTGTGAATACTTTTTGGGGGGGTGTGAATACTTTTTGGGGCTGAGTGCTCGCAATGGCCGCGAAGTGGGCATTGCGAGTCGCTGGCCGAAAATCGAACCAGAGGCTCGGCCACAAAGTTAGCGATTTACCGCTCAGGCAGCGACTCGCGCTACATGAGCGGTAAATCGCTAACTTTGTGGCCGAGCCTCTGGTTCTATTTTCGGGCAGCGACTCGCAATGGCCGCTTCGCGGCCATTGCTCGCGCTCAGCCAGCGACTCGCAATGGCCTCGCGGCCATTGCTCGCGCAGGCCAACTGGTGACGTCACAGAGTGACATAGCCACGGTCTTTTCGGGGTCCGACACGGAAGTGCCTACGGCAATTATATAGTAGATATATATATCAGTACGATGGTATATGGTGGTAATTAGAGCACATGTATAGCAGCACTATAGTATATGGCGGTAGATTATAGTAAATGTATAGCAGCACTATAGTATATGGCGGTACATTACAGTACATGTATAGCAGTGCTATGGTATATGGCGGTACATTAGAGTACATGTATAGCAGCACTATGGTATATGGCAGTACATTATAGCACATGTATAGCAGCACTATGGTATATGGCAATACTGCGGTCACCGCGGTCCCCCACTCCTCCTGGCCCCCGGTTGTCCACAGTAAAATTAAAAAAATCCTCAGTGAGGATACTCACCTGTCCGGCGGCTCGCTCCACCTCCGCCTTGTAGGTCCTACAGGCCTTTAGGACCTGTAGTTGCCTGGGCAAGCGATCAGCTGAGGAGGGGAGGGGGGGCAGGATTGTGTTGGGGGGGCAGAATGAAGCGAGCGGGGCAGAATGAAGCGAGCGGGGCAGAATGGAGCGAGCGGGGCAGGATGGAGCGGGAAGGGGGGGCAGGATGGAGCGGGAAGGGGGGGCAGGATGGAGCGGGAGGGGGCAGGATGGAGCGGGAGGGGGCAGGATGGAGGCGGGGGAAACAGGATGAAGCCGGGGGAAACAGGATGAAGCCGGGGGAAACAGGATGGAGCGGGGGGAAACAGGATGGAGGCGGGGCGAACAGGATGGAGGCGGGGCAACAGGATGGAGGCGGGGCAACAGGATGGAGGCGGGGCAACAGGATGGAGGCGGGGCAACAGGATGGAGGCAGGATGGAGCGAGCAGGGCAGGATGGAGGCGGGGGAGCAAGAAGAGCGGGGGGCAGGATGGATTGAGCGGGGCAGGATGGAGGCGGAGGAGCAGGATGAAGCCGAAGGGGCAGGATTGAGCAGATGAGCAGAATGGAGCAAGCGGGGCCGGATGAGTAAGCGTGAGGGCAGGATGGAGGCAGGGGAGCAAGAACAGCGGGGGTGAGGATGGAGCGAGCAGGGCAGGATGGAGTGAACGGGGCAGGAAGTAGTGAGTGGGGCAGGAAGGAGCAAGGGGGGCAGGATGGTGGGTGGGGGGGCAGGATGGTGGGTGGCGGAGCAGGATGGAGGGGGCGGGGCAGGATGGAGGCGGAGGGGCAGGATGGAGGCGGAGGGGCAGGATGGAGGCGGAGGGGCAGGATGGAGCGGAGGGGCAGGATGGAGCGGAGGGCAGGATGGAGCGAGGCAGATGGAGCGAGGGGCAGGATGGAGCCGGAGGGGCAGGATGGAGCCGGAGGGGCAGGATGGAGCCGGAGGGGCAGGATGGACGGAGCGAGGCAGGATGGAGAAGGCAGGGCAGGATGGAGAAGGCGGGGCAGGATGGAGACGGCAGGGCAGGATGGAGACGGCAGGGCAGGATGGAGACGGCAGGGCAGGATGGAGACGGCAGGGCAGGATGGAGACGGCAGGGCAGGATGGAGACGGCAGGGCAGGATGGTGGCGGGGGGAGGGGGGGCGGGGAGGATGGAGGCGGCGGAGCAGGATGTTGGCGGGGGGTGAGGATGGTGGTGGGGTGCGGGATGGAGTCAGGGGGCAGGATGGTGTTGGTGGGGCAGGATGGATAGGGGGGGGCAGGATGGAGGCGCTCCTCCTGACCCCCTCCGCTCCCCGTGGCACCCGTCCCTCTGGGCCTCCAGTCTCTGCGGCCCCCCTCCCTCTGGGGCTGCACACCCCCCTCCCCCCTCCTTCATGGTGATAATAAAACTAAAAAAACCTCAGTGAGGATACTTACCCTGCGGCGGCTCGCACCAGCCGTCTTGTAGGTGGCAGGACAGGACCTGTCGTTGGCTGGGAAACCGATCTGCTGGCGGTCAGTGGGCAAAGCGAGCGTCAGTGGGCAGAGTGGGGGATGAGTGGGAAGAGCAGGGGTTAGTGGGCAGAGTCATTGGGCAGAGCAGGGGTCAGTGGGCAGAGCTGGGGTCTGTGGGCAGAGCTGGGGTCAGTGGGCAGAGCTGCGGTCAGTGGGCAGAGCTGGGGTCAGTGGGCATGGTCAGTAGCCAGAGGGGGGGGGGTAAGTGGGCAGAGCAGGGTCAGTGGGCAGAGCGGGGGTGAGTGGGCAGAGTGGGGGGTGAATGGGCAGAGCAGGGTCAGTGAGCAGGATTTGGGGGTCAGTGGTCAGAGCAGGGTCATAGCGGGGGTCAGTGGTCAGAGCAGGGGTTAGTGGGCAGAGTGATTGGGCAGAGCAGGGGTCAGTGGGCACAGTCAGTAGGCACAGCAGGGGTTAGTGGGAAAAATCAGTGGGCAGAGCAGGGGTGAGTGAGCAGAGCAGGGGTGAGTGGGCACAGTCAGTGAGCAGAGCAGGGGTCAGCGGGCAGAGCGGGGGTGAGTGGGCAGAGCAGGGTTTAGTGGGCATAGCAAGGGTTATTGGGCACAGTCAGTGGGCAGAGCAGGGGTTAGTGGGCAGAGCGGCGGTCAGTGGGCACAGTGAGTGGGCAGAGAAGGGTCAGTGGGTAGAGCATGGGTGAGTGGGCACGGTCAGTTGGCAGAGCAGGGGTCAGTGGGCATGGTGAAAGGGCAGAGCGGGGGGTGAGTGAACAGAGGGTGGTCAGTGGGCAGAGCAGGGTCAGTGGTAAAAGCAGGGGTGAGTGGGCAGAGTGGGAGTAAATGAGCAGAGCAGGGTCAGTAGCAGTGTGAGGGGTCAGTGGGCAGAGCATGGTCAGTGGGCAGTGTGAGGGGTAAGTGGGCATAGCATATTAAGTGGGCAGTGTGAGGCGTGAGTGGGCAGTGTGAGGGGTCAGTGGGCAGTGTGAGGGGTGAGTGGTCAGAGCAGGGTCAGTGGGCAGAGCAGGGTCAGTGTGAGGGGTGAGTGGGCAGAGCAGGGTCAGTGGGGTGTGTGAGGGGTCAGTGGGCAGAGCAGGGTGAGTGGGCAGTGTGAGTGGTCAGTGAGCAGAGCAGGGTCAGTGGGCAGAGCAGGGTGAGTGGGCATTGAGGGGTCAGTGGGCAGAGCATGTTCAGTGGGCAGAGGAGGGTCAGTGGGCAGTGTGAGGGGTCAGTGGGCCGAGCAGGGTGAGTGGGCAGAGCAGGGTCAGTGAGGGGTGAGTGGGCAGAGGATGGTCAGTGGGCAGAGCAGGGTCAGTGTGAGGGGTCAGTGGGCAGTGAGGGGTGAGTGGGCAGAGCATGGTGAGTGGGCAGAGCAGGATGAGTGGCCAGTGTGAGGGGTCAGTGGGCCGAGCAGGGTGAGTGGGCAGAGCATGGTCAGTGGGCAGAGAGGGGGTGAGTGGGCAGAGAGGGGGTGAGTGGGCAGAGAGGGGGTCAGTGGGCAGAGCAGGGTCAGTGGTCAGAGTGGGGGTGAATGGGCAGAGCAGGGTCAGAGAGGGGGTCAGTGTGCAGAGTGGGGGTCAGGGGGAAGAGTAGGGGGGTGAGTGGGCAGAGTGGGGGTGAGTGGGCAGAGCAGGATGAGTGGGCAGAGCAGGGTGAGTGGGCAGAGTGTGGGTGAGGGGGCAGAGAGGGGGTGAGGGGGCAGAGTAGGGGGGTGAGTGGGCAGAGTTTGGGGGTGAGTGGGCAGAGTGGGAGTCAGTGGTCAGAGTGGGGGTCAGTGGGCAGAGCACGGTCAGGGGCAGAGTGGGGGTCAGTGTGCAGAGTGGGGGTGAGGGGGGCAGAGAGGGGGTGAGGGGTAAGAGTTGGTGGGTGAGTGTGCAGAGTTTGGGGGTCAGTGGTCAGAGTGGGGGTCAGTGGTCAGAGTGGGGGTCAGTGGTCAGAGTGGGGGTCAGTGGTCAGAGTGGGGGTCAGTGTGCAGAGTGGGGGTCAGTGTGCAGAGTGGGGGTGAGGGGGGCAGAGTGGGGGTGAGGGGGGCAGAGAGGGGGTGAGGGGGAAGAGTGGGGGTGAGTGGGCAGAGTGGGGGTCAGTGGTCAGAGCAGGGTCAGTGTGCAGAGTGGGGGTGAGGGGGGCAGAGAGGGGGTGAGGGGGAAGAGTAGGGGGGTGAGTGGGCAGAGTTTGGGGGTCAGTGGTCAGAGTGGGGGTCAGTGGGCAGAGCAGGGTCAGAGTGGGGGTCAGTGTGCAGAGTGGGGGTCAGTGTGCAGAGTGGGGGTGAGGGGGGCAGAGAGGGGGTGAGGGGGAAGAGTAGGGGGGTGAGTGGGCAGAGTTTGGGGGTCAGTGGGCAGAGTGGGGGTCAGTGGTCAGAGTGGGGGTCAGTGGGCAGAGCAGGGTCAGAGTGGGGGTCAGTGTGCAGAGTGGGGGTCAGTGTGCAGAGTGGGGGTCAGTGTGCAGAGTGGGGGTGAGGGGGAAGAGTTGGTGGGTGAGTGGTCAGAGTGGGGGTCAGGGGCAGAGAGGGGGTCAGTGTGCAGAGTGGGGGTCAGTGTGCAGCGCAGGGGGATGAGTACGCAGAGTAGGTTAGATCGGAACAGGACCTTTGATGACGTCACGATCATGTGATCTGTGACTCCACCCATCATCGTGACGTCATCAGAGGTCCTCAAGCAGGATGAAGAGAGATCGCGTCTGGCTGGAAGGAGCTGTGGTAAGAGGCCGGGGGGGGTGACCGGACAGTGGAGGGGGTCTGTGCTGACGTGGGGGGTGACCGGAGAGTGGGGGGGGGGGGCGATCGGGGAGCGGAGGGGCAGTGGTGATAGGCTGGGGGTGACCGGGCAGTGGAGGATGGCTATGGTGACAGGCAGGGGGGTGATGGGGCAGCGGGGGGAAGTGTTGTGACAGGCGGGGGTGACCGGGCAGTGGAGGATGGCTATGGTGACAGGCAGGGGGGTGATGGGGCAGGCAGCGCGGGCAGGAGGAGGATCATCACTATTAATATGTGTGCTGACAGCGGCGACGGCTCGCAATGCCCGCTACGCGGGCAATGCTTCGCCGTGGTGACGTCACATAGTGACAAAGCCACGGCGTGCCGGGGGCCGACACAAAACGTGCTACGGCAATTATATAGTAGATAACACTATAGGTGGCAGTGCCTGCACAGTGTACAGTATATATAGAACATAATCACTATAGGTGGCAGTGCCTGCACACAGTATACAGTATATATAGAACATAACACTATAGGTGGCAGTGCCTACACACAGTATACAGTATATATAGAACATAACACTATAGGTGGCAGTGCCTGCACACAGTATACAGTATATATAGAACATAACACTATAGGTGGCAGTGCCTGCACACAGTGTACACTATATATAGAACATAACACTATAGGTGGCAGTGCCTGCACACAGTATACAGTATATATAGAACATAATCACTCTAGGCGGCAGTGCCTGCACACAGTGTACACTATATATAGAACATAACACTATAGGTGGCAGTGCCTGCACACAGTATACAGTATATATAGAACATAATCACTATAGGTGGCAGTGCCTGTACACAGTGTACACTATATATAGAACATAACACTATAGGTGGCAGTGCCTGCACACAGTATACAGTATATATAGAACATAATCACTCTAGGCGGCAGTGCCTGCACACAGTGTACACTATATATAGAACATAACACTATAGGTGGCAGTGCCTGCACACAGTATACAGTATACATAGAACATAATCACTATAGGTGGCAGTGCCTGTACACAGTGTACACTATATATAGAACATAACACTATAGGTGGCAGTGCCTGTACACAGTATACAGAATATATAGAACATAACACTATAGGTGGCAGTGCCTGCACACAGTGTACAGTATATATAGAACATAATCACTATAGGTGGCAGTGCCTGCACACAGTGTACAGTATATATAGAACATAACACTATAGGTGGCAGTGCCTGCACACAGTATAAAGTATATATAGAACATAATCACTATAGGTGGCAGTGCCTGTACACAGTGTACACTATATATAGAACATAACACTATAGGTGGCAGTGCCTGTACACAGTATACACTATATATAGAACATAATCACTATAGGTGGCAGTGCCAGTACACAGTATACAGTATATATAGAACATAATCACTATAGGTGGCAGTGCCTGCACACAGTGTACACTATATAGAACATAACACTATAGGTGGCAGTGCCTGCACACAGTGTACAGTATATATAGAACATAATCACTATAGGCGGCAGTGCCTGCACACAGTATACAGTATATATAGAACATAACACTATAGGTGGCAGTGCCTGCACACAGTGTACACTATATATAGAACATAACACTATAGGCGGCAGTGCCTGCACACAGTATACAGTGTATATAGAACATAACACTATAGGTGGCAGTGCCTGCACACAGTGTACACTATATATAGAACATAACACTATAGGTGGCAGTGCCTGCACACAGTGTACACTATATATAGAACATAACACTTTAGGTGGCAGTGCCTGCACACAGTGTACACTATATATAGAACATAACACTTTAGGTGGCAGTGCCTGCACACAGTGTACACTATATATAGAACATAACACTATAGGTGGCAGTGCCTGCACAGTGTACACTATATATAGAACATAACACTATAGGTGGCAGTGCCTGCACAGTGTACACTATATATAGAACATAACACTATAGGTGGCAGTGCCTGCACACAGTGTACAGTATATATAGAACATAACACTATAGGTGGCAGTGCCTGCACACAGTATACAGTATATATAGAACATAATCACTCTAGGCGGCAGTGCCTGCACAGAGTGTACACTATATATAGATCATAACACTATAGGCGGCAGTGCCTGCACACAGTGTACAGTATATATAGAACATAACACTATAGGTGGCAGTGCCTGCACACAGTATACAGTATATATAGAACATAATCACTATAGGTGGCAGTGCCTGTACACAGTGTACACTATATATAGAACATAACACTATAGGTGGCAGTGCCTGTACACAGTATACAGTATATATAGAACATAATCACTATAGGTGGCAGTGCCTGTACACAGTGTACACTATATATAGAACATAACACTATAGGTGGCAGTGCCTGTACACAGTATACAGTATATATAGAACATAATCACTATAGGTGGCAGTGCCTGTACACAGTGTACACTATATAGAACATAACACTATAGGTGGCAGTGCCTGCACACAGTGTACACTATATATAGAACATAACACTATAGGTGGCAGTGCCTGCACAGTGTACACTATATATAGAACATAACACTATAGGTGGCAGTGCCTGTACACAGTATACAGTATATATAGAACATAACACTATAGGTGGCAGTGCCTGCACACAGTATACAGTATATATAGAACATAACACTATAGGTGGCAGTGCCTGCACAGTGTACACTATATATAGAACATAACACTATAGGTGGCAGTGCCTGCACACAGTATATATAGAACATAACACTATAAGTGGCAGTGCCTGCACACAGTGTACAGTATATATAGAACATAACACTATAGGTGGCAGTGCCTGCACACAGTGTACAGTATATATAGAACATAACACTATAGGTGGCAGTGCCTGCACACAGTGTACAGTATATATAGAACATAACACTATAGGTGGCAGTGCCTGCACACAGTATACAGTATATAAAGAGAATTTTGTTTACGTACCGTAAATTCTTTTTTCTTTAGTCATCAATGGGAGACCCAGACAATGGGGTTTAGGGCTCTGCCCTCCGGAGGTCACACTAGGTACTACAAGTTTGTAGACACCGCCTCCTCCGCTTATAAACCCCCACCGTAGGAGACATCCTCAGTTTAGTCCATAAGCTGCGAGGAGAAATTAAACCACACCCGAAACATCGGGAAGAATGCCGTGCACAGACGGTTCAACAACCCGGCAAACACTGTCTCAACAGAGAACAGAACAAGTGCAAAATATGCAACGGAACAACTGGGTGGGTGCTGGGTCTCCCATTGATGACTAAAGAAAAAAGAATTTACGGTACGTAAACAAAATTCTCTTTTTTCTGGTCGTCATAATGGGAGACCCAGACAATGGGGATGTCCTAAAGCAATACCCCAGGGCGGGAAGAGTTCCTCAACAAGACGGATAACACATGGTTCCCTCTAAAGGTGGGCAACCGCCGCCTGGAGAACCCGCCTGCCCAAACTCGCATCCGCAGAGGCATGGGCATGCACCATATAGTGCTTAGAGAAAGTGTGCAGGCTGGACCAAGTGGCCGCCTGACACACCTGTAGAGCAGAAGCTCGATGTCGCAAGGCCCAGGAGGCACCTACAGCTCTCGTAGAGTGTGCCTTCAAACCCACCGGGAGAGGCAAACCAGAAGACCGGTATGCCTCCTGAATGGGAGCCTTGATCCATCTGGCCAAGGTCGACTTCGAAGCCGCGGCCCCTTTACAGCGACCCATCGTGAGGACAAATAAAGAATCCGAACTCCTAAAGGAGGCGGTCCTGGACACATAAATGCGTACAGCTCTCACGAGATCCAGAGTATGGAGGTCGCGCTCAACCTGATGAACGGGAGCGGGGCAAAATGATGGGAGAACAATCTCCTGGTTTAGGTGAAACGTTGAAACCACCTTCGGCAGAAATTCAGGCCGTGGGCCCAACACCACCTTGTCTTGGTGAACCACCAGAAAAGGAGACTTGCACGAAAGTGCAGCCAATTCTGAGACCCGTCTCAGAGACGTAATCGCCACCAGAAAGACCACCTTCTGGGACAGACGAGAGAGAGAGACTTCTCTCAGTGGCTCAAACGGCGGTTTCTGCAGTGTCGCCAGGACCATGTTGAGGTCCCAAGGATCCAGAGGTCGTCTATAGGGCGGAACCACCCGAGACACCCCCTGCAGAAATTGACGTACCTTCGGGAGGAGCGCCAAGCGCCTGTCAAACAGCACTGAAAGTGCTGATACTTGACCTTTCAGAGAGCCAAGGGATAATCCCAACTCCAACCCCGACTGTAGGAAGGCCAACAATGTCGGGATAGACAAAGGCCACGGTGAGCGGCCACCAGAGGCACACCAGGTAAAAAAGATTTTCCACGTTCTGTGGTATATCTTCCTGGAAACAGGTTTCCTCGCCCGATTCATAGTGGCAACCACTGTAGGGGAGAAACCTCTGGATGTTAGCAGCCAGGCCTCAAGAGCCATGCAGTCAATCTGAGGGCCCTGGAATTGAGATGGAAGAACGGGCCTTGCGCGAGTAGATCTGCGCGTTCTGGAAGAGCCCACCGGTGTCCGCCTGACAGTTGCCACAGGTCCGGGTACCAAGACCTCCTGGGCCAATCTGGAGCCACTAGAATGGCCACTCTGCATTCTGTCCTGATCTTCCACAGGACCCTGGGAATCAGAGCCAGAGGCGGAAACACATATGGCCGCTGAAAGCTGGACCAGCTCAGGATCAGGGCATCCGCCCCCAGAGACTGGGGATCCCAAGATCTCGCCATGTATTGGGGCACCTGATGATTCAGCCGTGAGGCCATCAGATCCACGTCCGGAGTGCCCCATCTGCTGCAGATGTCCCGGAAGACGTCTGGATGTAGGGACCACTCTCCGGCGTCCATCCCCTGTCGGCTCAGATAGTCGGCCTCCCAGTTCTCGACCCCTGGGATGTGAACTGCGGAGATCAGGCAGCCGTTTTCTCCTCACCCAGAGTAGAATGCGGTGGACTTCGGCGAGGGCCTGAGCACTTCTGGTCCCTCCCTGATGATTTATGTAGGCGACGGCCGTCGCATTGTCGGACTGTACCCGAATGGGTTGTCCTGACAGGAATTTCTGAAACGCCAGTAGCGCCAGAAAAACCGCCTTGATCTCCAGCACGTTGATCTGCAACGCCGACTCCGACTGAGTCCAGAGGCCTTGAGCCCTGTGGTGCAAGAACACCGCACCCCAGCCCTTCAGACTGGCGTCTGTGGTCACCACTAACCATGACGGTCTTAGGAAGGACCGGCCCCGTGACAGGTGATGTGGCTGGAGCCACCACTGTAGAGAGTCCCTGGTTGGTTGTGACAGCGTCACCAGCCGATTCAGAGAGATCGTCCTCTTGTCCCATCTGCGAAGAATCTCCAGCTGGAGAGGACGGAGGCGAAACTGTGCGAACGGCACCGCCTCTATCGCCGCTACCATGCGACCCACCAGTCTCATCAATACCCGTAGGGATGACTGTGGCGACAGGAGGACATTCTGCACTCCTGATTGGATCGCAAGCTGCTTGGCTTGAGGTAGGGACACCAGGGCCGAGTCCGTGTGGAAGTCCATGCCCAGATATGTCAATGACTGGGTCGGAACCAGGGTCGACTTTTGAATGTTGATAAGCCACCCGAACCGTTCCAGAGACTTCATGGTCACCTCCAGGCTCACCCGACAAAGGTCTTCCGATGGCGCCCTGACCAACAGGTCGTCCAAATAGGGTATGACGGCGTGTCCCTGCGCATGCAGGAGAGCCATCATGGAGGCCATCACCTTTGTGAACACCCGTGGTGCCGAGGCTAGCCCGAATGGCAGTGCCACAAATTGGAAGTGCTCTTCCCCCACTGCGAATCTCAACCAGCGCTGATGAGCTGGAGCAATGGGAACGTGAAGGTAAGCGTCCCTGATATCGATGGACGCTAGGAAGTCTCCCTGTGACACAGCCGCGATCACTGAGCGCAGGGATTCCATGCGGAACTTCCGAACCAACACGTGACGGTTGAACAACTTGAGGTCCAAAACCGGGCGAAAGGAGCCGTCCTTCTTTGGGACAATAAAGAGGTTGGAGTAAAAACCCCTGAACCTCTCTTCCGTGGGCACAGGGACCACCACTCCGTCTCTGCGGAGCCCCTCCAACACCAGGTGAAAAGCCTGAGCCTTTTCTGGAGATGGAACCGACCGATGGAATCGGGATATCGGTTTTGACGTAAGCTCTATCCTGTACCCTCGCGAGATCACGTCTCGAACCCACTGATCCTGAATGTGAAGAAGCCACTTGTCCTGAAAGCAAGACAGGCGGCCCCCCACCTGTGGGGAGGCAGGATGAGAGAGCGAGTCATGTCGAGGTGGGCTTGGGGGTGGCAGCCGCTGCCCCCGCCGGCTTCTTCTGACGACTCTTGGAACGCCACTGAGTAGCAGGCTTGCCCCCTCGGTCTGAGCGAGTGGACGTCGTTGATGACTGTGAACCGGAGCGAAAGGACCACTGCTTAGGGTTCCTTTTCACGGTGTACCGTGGCTTAGGCTTATTCTGCGGGATCTTAGACTCAGCAGAATCCTTTATCAATTTGTCCAGTTCGGTGCCAAAAAGCCTGTCACCAGCGAACGGAAGATTTTGTAAAATCTTCTTAGATGTGGCATCTGAGTCCCAAAGACGCAGCCACAACAGCCTGCGGATCGCAATTGCATTGGCCGAGGCCACAGCAGAGCGAGTGGCAGTTTCCAAAGATGCCGTCCTGGCATAGTCCGCATAGGCCCTTGCTCTCTCAGTGAGCGCCAGGACCTCTGGACTGGACCTAGCTAGATCAGTGATACCATCCAAACAGATAGTGATCGCTTGTAGGGTCCAGACTGCGGCAAAATTAGGGGCAAACGAAGACCCCACAGCCTCATAGGAAGACTTGGCGAGTTGCTCGACCTGTCTATCAGTAGCATCCTTCAATGAGGAGCTATCAGAGGCAGAAAACAAGGAGCGCGCCGCAATCCTAGTCATGGAAGCATCCACCTTGGGAGACTGCGACCATTCCTGGAGCGCCTCCTGGGGAAAGGGAAAGCGATTGTCCTTAGTTTTACGGACATAACGCCGCCCAGGATGCAACCTGGGAGCTTTAATCACCCTTCCGAAATTAGTGTGGTCCATGAAGGAGCCACTTGGTCTAGCCTCTGGCCGCAGCCATTGATAGACCTCCTTGGGGTGTACAGTCACCTCCTCAGGAGGAGTGACAAGACGCAATGTCTCATTGATGGAGGACACCAGATCCTCCACCCCATCTGGAGGTTCAGACATAGACCCGAGAGTAGAACCCCCATCATCTTCCTCACCATCAGAGGAACGCTCCTCCTCAGAGAGAGTCTGGAGCTCAGGAGAAGCCTCACGAGCTCGCTTAGGGGGTCTTACAGCAGAAGTAAGAGACACCCGGGGGTAACTAGGAGGAGTAGCTGGGTTCTCCAGTCTCCTATGCAGTGCCTCCAGGGTTTGCGACATGGAGGACATCTGGGACAGCAGAGATTCATTGATCTTATTCTGCGTTTCCCATGGCCCTGGGATCACCTGAACCTCAGGGTATAATCCCGGATTTGCAGACTCAGTAGTAGCAGACCGGGCCTCTGGGCGTCCGCAGTTATTGCAGGACCCCTCCACCAGTGTCCCGTTGCATGTAATACAGGCAATGGAGACCACCGCCGCCTTAGCAGCATGCTTCCCAACTGAGGACATCTCCACAGTGAGGGGAATATAAGCCAAAGTTCACAAACAAACCGGGAATCCCGGTGGCTTACCGACCGCAGTAAAGCGGTAGGAGGAAGCGGTGTGTGTGTGTGACCTCCGCGAGTTCCGGTCTCCCTTGTAAGTGCAGACACGCGCTGCCGTCAGATCCCAGCCGGGAAGTGAGGGAGAAGATGGCCGCCGACAGTGAAGATGTGGGCGGAGCCTGGAACACGCGGGAAGAACACACAACACGCCCAGCGGTGATGTCACCACAAGGGCTGCCTCCTCCTCCTCCAGGCTGCCTCAGCAATGGAGGTGCCGGAGCCCGCAGCGCGGGAAAAGAGTGTGAATATCACCACACACACACTCAGACTGCATGTACACACAAAACACCCGCAGTCTACAGCCTCAGCCCCTGTGAGACACAGGGCGGTCAGCCAGGGAGACCCCAGCACAGGGTCACCGCCAGAACCGCGGACCCGAGGGTAACCGCGCGGTCTGAGTGTCATGACACCACAGTGACAGACACTACCCCCAGGCACACAGGAGACACACCAGGTGCCTCAGTGCCGGTCCGGTCTGTAAGCACCTTTAGGGAGGCCTCGGACGGGGGTACAGCACCAGTCCGGAGTGTAAGCACCATTTAGGGAGGCCTCGGACTGGGCTGGCTCCGTCCGGTCTGTAAGCACCATTTAGGGAGGCCTCGGACGGAGCGGAGCTGTGCAAGGCTCCAGGCTCCCCCTTACCAGAGCCTCCATGGAGGGATGGAAAGGAAAGAGCGCGACAGCGTACCGGGAGAACACTGAAGTGTCCAGGCTAAAAGCCCTCCGGTACCTCCACCAGCGTGTTCCGCAGAGGGTGAGCGGGGAGGCTGTCGTGGGTCCCGAGCGGGACCATTTTACCTTGTCTTCATACGCCATCACGTAAGCTGTGAGAATGCAGTGAAGTGCAAGCAAAGCGTGATCCTCCGAGCACACTAAGTTTAAAACTGAGGATGTCTCCTACGGTGGGGGTTTATAAGCGGAGGAGGCGGTGTCTACAAACTTGTAGTACCTAGTGTGACCTCCGGAGGGCAGAGCCCTAAACCCCATTGTCTGGGTCTCCCATTATGACGACCAGAAAATAGAACATAACACTATAGGCGGCAGTGCCTGCACACAGTGTACAGTATATATAGAACACAACACTATAGGTGGCAGTGCCTGCACACAGTGTACAGTATATATAGAACATAATACTATAGGTGGCAGTGCCTGCACAGTGTACAGTATATATAGAACATAACACTATAGGCGGCAGTGCTTGCACACAGTATACAGTATATATAGAACATAACACTATAGGTGGCAGTGCCTGCACACAGTGTACAATATATATAGAACACTCAATATAGGTGGCAGTGCCTGCACAGTGTACAGTATATATAGAACATAACACTATAGGCGGCAGTGCCTGCACACAGTATACAGTATATATAGAACATAACACTATAGGCGGCAGTGCCTGCACAGAGTGTACACTATATATAGATCATAACACTATAGGTGGCAGTGCCTGCACACAGTGTACAGTATATATAGAACATAACACTATAGGTGGCAGTGCCTGCACACAGTATACAGTATATATAGAACATAATCACTATAGGTGGCAGTGCCTGTACACAGTGTACACTATATATAGAACATAACACTATAGGTGGCAGTGCCTGTACACAGTATACAGTATATATAGAACATAATCACTATAGGTGGCAGTGCCTGTACACAGTGTACACTATTATAGAACATAACACTATAGGTGGCAGTGCCTGCACACAGTGTACAGTATATATAGAACATAACACTATAGGCGGCAGTGCCTGCACACAGTATACAGTATATATAGAACATAACACTATAGGTGGCAGTGCCTGCACACAGTGTACACTATATAGAACATAACACTATAGGTGGCAGGCCTGCACACAGTTACAGTATATATAGACATAACACTGCACACAGTGTACATTATATAGAACATAACACTATAGGGGCAGTGCCTGCACACAGTGTACACTATATATAGAACATAACACTATAGGTGGCAGTGCCTGCACACAGTGTACACTATATATAGAACATAACACTATAGGCGGCAGTGCCTGCACACAGTGTACACTATATATAGAACATAACACTATAGGGGCAGTGCCTGCACACAGTGTACACTTATATAGAACATAACACTATAGGTGGCAGTGCCTGCCACAGTGTACACTATATATAGAACATAACACTATACATAACACTATAGGTGGCAGCGCCTGCACACAGTGTACACTATATATAGAACATAACACTATAGGTGGCAGTGCCTGCACACAGTGTACACTATATATAGAACATAACACTATAGGTGGCAGTGCCTGCACACAGTGTACACGTTATATAGAACATAACACTATAGGCGGCAGTGCCTGCACACAGTGTACACTATATATGAACATAACACTATAGGTGGCAGTGCCTGCACACAGTATACACTATATATAGAACATAACACTATAGGTGCAGCGCCTGCACACAGTGTACACTATATATAGAACATAACACTATAGGTGGCATGCCTGCACACAGTGTACACTATATATAGAACATAACACTATAGGTGGCAGTGCCTGCACACAGTGTACACTATATATAGAACATAACACTATAGGTGGCAGTGCCTGCACACAGTGTACAGTATATATAGAACATAACACTATAGGCGGCAGTGCCTGCACACAGTATACATATATATAGAACATAACACTATAGGCGGCAGTGCCTGACACAGTATACATATATATAGAACATAACACTATAGGTGGCAGTGCCTGCACACAGTGTACACTATATATAGAACATAACACTATAGGTGGCAGTGCCTGCACACAGTGTACACTATATATAGAACATAACACTATAGGTGGCAGTGCCTGCACACAGTGTACACTATATATAGAACATAACACTATAGGCGGCAGTGCCTGCACACAGTGTACACTATATATAGAACATAACACTATAGGCGGCATGCCTGCACACAGTGTACACTATATATAGAACATAACACTATAGGCGGCAGTGCCTGCACACAGTGTACACTATATATAGAACATAACACTATAGGTGGCAGTGCCTGCACAGTGTACACTATATATAGAACATAACACTATAGGTGGCAGTGCCTGCACAGTGTTACACTAATATATAGAACATAACACTATAGGCGGCAGTGCCTGCACACAGTGTACACTATATATAGAACATAACACTATAGGTGGCAGTGCCTGCACAGTGTACACTATATATAGAACATAACACTATAGGTGGCAGTGCCTGCACAGTGTACACTATATATAGAACATAACACTATAGGTGGCAGTGCCTGCACACAGTGTACACGTATATATAGAACATAACACTATAGGTGGCAGTGCCTGCACACAGTGTACACTATATATAGAACATAACACTATAGGTGGCAGTGCCTGCACACAGTGTACACTATATATAGAACATAACACTATAGGTGGCAGTGCCTGCACAGTGTACATATATATAGAACATAACACTATAGGTGGCAGTGCCTGCACACAGTGTACACTATATATAGAACATAACACTATAGGTGGCAGTGCCTGCACACAGTATACAGTATATATAGAACATAACACTATAGGTGGCAGTGCCTGCACACAGTGTACACTTATATAGAACATAACACTATAGGCGGCAGGCCTGCACACAGTATACAGTATATATAGAACATAACACTATAGGTGGCAGCGCCTGCACACAGTGTACATATATATAGAACATAACACTATAGGTGGCAGTGCCTGCACACAGTGTACACTATATATAGAACATAACACTATAGGTGGCAGTGCCTGCACACAGTGTACACTATATATAGAACATAACACTTTAGGTGGCAGTGCCTGCACAGTGTACACTATATATAGAACATAACACTATAGGTGGCAGTGCCTGCACACAGTGTACACTATATATAGAACATAACACTATAGGTGGCAGTGCCTCCCACAGTGTACACTATATATAGAACATAACACTATAGGTGGCAGTGCCTGCACACAGTGTACACTATATATAGAACATAACACTATAGGTGGCAGTGCCTGCACACAGTATACACTATATATAGAACATAATCACTATAGGTGGCAGTGCCTGCACAGTATACAGTATATATAGAACATAACACTATAGGTGGCAGTGCCTGCACAGTATACAGTATATATAGAACATAACACTATAGGTGGCAGTGCCTGCACAGTGTACAGTATATATAGAACATAACACTATAGGTGGCAGTGCCTGCACACAGTGTACACTATATATAGAACATAACACTACATATTATAACATAACATTATATGTAGCAGCCGGTCCGCACACACTGCACGGCCTCTGGCTTCCGGGTGTCAGGCTGCAGTAGAATAGTGCTGGGGCCTAGTACATGGCGGCTCATCCCCGGCCTCAGATAGACACCTCCCGCCCCTCCTCATGCTCACCTGCTGGTATCTACTGCTGCTCTGCTCCGACATGTCAGCAGGAGATGACACGGACAGAGGCCAAATAGAGACCCGGGTACGAAGTCAGCAAGACGGCGACGGCCGAGGAGGAGAGCAGATGGTGAGAATGATCCAGAGATGATAACACACTGCCCAATGGTGGAGGAGAGGTGAGAGGAGGAGAGGAGGAGGAGACTGGGGAAGACAACGCCACTGCCTGTGTTTACAGGATAAGCTTCTAATAGAAATATAGGGTCTGGGAACTTGCTATCTACCTGATGGAGACAGCGAAGTACGTGAGGAGATTGGAGCTACTTTCCACGATGCTGAAATTGGTTTCTTATTCGGCTATTTTTTATTTGCTGTTTTTTTTCAGCTTTTTCAATAAAAATAAAACATTCTAAGTATATAATAATATGCAGTCATGTGCCCTGTTGTGAATACACTTAAAAACAGATCAAAAAAATAGAAGGCTGGCACAAAAATGGGCATCAAAGTTGGCACTGAGGTATGGTATTGAAAGGGTTTAAATGGCTTTGTGCCACTAATCTGACACCTGATTTACATACTTTGTGATGCCACACATCAAGTTCATGTCAATCCTGCCTGGCACAAATGGGTTCTGGGCATCAGAACTGGCATCAAAGTGGGCAAATTGACCATGTTCACAGATTTGAATAAGTAACAGCTATTTTTAAGGGGTTAAATGCCTTTGTGCCACTGATCTAACACCTGATTTACATACCTACTGATGCCCCACATGAAACCATGTCCTCTAGCCTGGCACAAATGGGTTCTGGGCATCAAAACTGGCATCAAAGTGGGCAAATTGACCATTTTCACAGATTTGAATAAGTAACAGCTATTTTTAAGGGGTTAAATGGCTTTGTGCCACTCATCTAACATCTGATTTACATACCTACTGATGCCCCACATGAAACCATGTCTTCCAGCCTGGCACAAATGGGTTCTGGGCATCAGAACTGGCATCAAAGTGGGCAAATTGACCATTTCACAGATTTGAATAAGTAACAGCTATTTTTAAGGGGTTAAATGCCTTTGTGCCACTATCTAACACTGATTTACATACCTACTGATGCCCCACATGAAATCCATGTCAATCCTGCCTGGCACAAATGGGTTCTGGGCATCAAAACTGGCATCAAAGTGGGCAAATGACCATTTCACAGATTTGAATAAGTAACAGCTATTTTTAAGGGGTTAAATGCCTTTGTGCCATCTATCTAACACTGATTTACATACTACTGATGCCCCACATGAAATCCATGTCAATCCAGCCTGGCACAAATGGGTTCTGGGCATCAGAACTGGCATCAAAGTGGGCAAATTGACCATTTTCACAGATTTGAATAAGTAACAGCTATTTTTAAGAGGTTAAATGCCTTTGTGCCACTGATCTAACACTTGATTTACATACCTACTGATGCCCCACATGAAATCCATGTCAATCCAGCCTGGCACAAAGGGTTCTGGGCATCAAAACTGGCATCAAAGTGGGCAAATCACCCATGTTCACAGATTTGAATAAGTAACAGCTATTTTTAAGGGGTTAAATGCCTTTGTGCCACTGATCTAACATTGATTTACATACCTACTGATGCCCCACATGAAATCCATGTCAATCCAGCCTGGCACAAATGGGTTCTGGGCATCAGAAACTGGCATCAAAGTGGGCAAATCACCCATGTTTACAGATTTGAATAAGTAACAGCTATTTTTAAGGGGTTAAATGCCTTTGTGCCACTGATCTAACACCTGATTTACATACCTACTGATGCCCCACATGAAATCCATGTCATCCAGCCTGGCACAAATGGGTTCTGGGCATCAAAACTGGCATCAAAGTGGGCAAATCACCCATGTTCACAGATTTGAATAAGTAACAGCTATTTTTAAGGGTTAAATGCCTTGTGCCACTATCTAACATCTGATTTACATACTACTGATGCCCCACATGAAATCCATGTCTCTCAGCCTGGCACAAATGGGTTCTGGGCATCAAACTGGCATCAAAGTGGGCAAATTGACCATTTTCACAGATTTGAATAAGTAACAGCTATTTTTAAGGGGTTAAATGCCTTTGTGCCACTATCTAACACTGATTTACATACCTACTGATGCCCCACATGAAATCCATGTCATCCAGCCTGGCACAAATGGGTTCTGGGCATCAAAACTGGCATCAAAGTGGGCAAATCACCCATGTTCACAGATTTGAATAAGTAACAGCTATTTTTAAGGGGTTAAATGCCTTTGTGCCACTGATCTAACACCTGATTTACATACTACTGATGCCCCACATGAAATCCATGTCATCCAGCCTGGCACAAATGGGTTCTGGGCATCAAAACTGGCATCAAAGTGGGCAAATCACCATGTTCACAGATTTGAAAAGTAACAGCTATTTTTAAGGGGGTTAAATGCCTTTGTGCCACTGATCTAACACTGATTTACATACCTACTGATGCCCACATGAAATCCATGTCTCTCAGCCTGGCACAAATGGGTTCTGGGCATCAAAACTGGCATCAAAGTGGGCAAATTACCCATGTTCACAGATTTGAATAAGTAACAGCTATTTTTAAGGGGTTAAATGCCTTTGTGCCACTATCTAACACCTGATTTACATACCTACTGATGCCCCACATGAAATCCATGTCTTCCAGCCTGGCACAAATGGGTTCTGGGCATCAAAACTGGCATCAAAGTGGGCAAATCACCCATGTTCACAGATTTGAACAAGTAACAGCTATTTTTAAGGGGTTTAAATGCCTTTGTGCCACTCATCTAACACCTGATTTACATACTTACTGATGCCCACATGAAATCCATGTCAATCCAGCCTGGCACAATGTTCTGGGCATCAGAACTGGCATCAAAGTGGGCAAATTGACCATTTTCACAGATTTGAATAAGTAACAGCTATTTTAAAAGGTTAAATGCCTTTGTGCCACTGATCTAACACTTGATTTACATACCTACTGATGCCCACATGAAATCCATGTCATCCAGCCTGGCACAAATGGGTTCTGGGCATCAAAACTGGCATCAAAGTGGGCAAATCACCCATGTTCACAGATTTGAATAAGTAACAGCTATTTTTAAGGGGTTAAATGCCTTTGTGCACTCATCTAACACTGATTTACATACCTACTGATGCCCCACATGAAATCCATGTCTCTCCAGCCTGGCACAAATGGGTTCTGGGCATCAAACTGGCATCAAAGTGGGCAAATCACCATGTTCACAGTTTGAACAAGTAACAGCTATTTTTAAGGGGTTAAATGCCTTTGTGCCACTGATCTAACACCTGATTTACATACTTACTGATGCCCCACATGAAATCCATGTCTCTGCAGCCTGGCACAAATGGGTTCTGGGCATCAGAACTGGCATCAAAGTGGGCAAATTGACCATTTTCACAGATTTGAATAAGTAACAGCTATTTTTAAGAGGTTAAATGCCTTTGTGCCACTGATCTAACACTTGATTTACATACCTACTGATGCCCCACATGAAATCCATGTCAATCCAGCCTGGCACAAATGGGTTCTGGGCATCAAAACTGGCATCAAAGTGGGCAAATTCACCCATGTTCACAGATTTGAATAAGTAACAGCTATTTTTAAGGGGTTAAATGCCTTTGTGCCACTCATCTAACACCTGATTTACATGCCTACTGATGCCCCACATGAAATCCATGTCAATCCTGCCTGGCACAAATGGGTTCTGGGCATCAAAACTGGCATCAAAGTGGGCAAATCACCCATGTTCACAGATTTGAAAAGTAACAGCTATTTTTAAGGGGTTAAATGCCTTTGTGCCACTGATCTAACACCTGATTTACATACCTACTGATGCCCCACATGAAGTCCATGTCTCTGCAGCCTGGCACAAATGGGTTCTGGGCATCAAAATTGGTATCAAAGTGGACAGAGCATCAATTTTTACAGATTTGAATAAGTAACAGCTATTTTTAAGGTTATCTATCTTCCTGTTGCCGCGTGTAAAGTGGCCATAACAGCTGTTTTTGAGGGGTTAAATGGCTTTGGGCCAATGATATCACACAACATTTACATACCTAGTGTTGCCCCACATCATAGTCATATCCCCCTAGCCTGGTGCGAATGGGTTCTGGGTATCAGAACTGGCATCAAAGTGGGCAGAAACCCAATTTTCACAGCTTTCTTTAAGTAACAGCTGTCTTTTAAGGTACCTTTACACGCCGCTACGGAAGGTTAGAAACCACCGGGTGCTTCACATGCACGAGCACGTTTCAACGGTTCCTAACGGTACCCGATACCGCCTTTACACGCCGCTATAAGGTGCTCCACAGTAGGCTTTTTCTATCCCTGGAGGCACCGACGGGTGCCACACGTTACCTTCTGTGGAGCACCTTCCCTCATTTACACGCCGCTACAGAAGGTAATATGGGAGGACCTGGTGCAGCAGGGACAACACATAGGTGTGCCAGAGTTGTGGATTACGAGACGCTCATACGGTGATTGGACAATGCAATAGTATCATGATTGGCCACCCAGGCAGGAAGGCTGGCTAATACATGATGCTATTGCAATTGTGTAGTGTGACTGGTCAGCTCCTTAAATATGCCGCCTTATGCAGGGACAACCAATCGTAATGCAGGAGCTTCCACCAATGATCGCTGAAGGGGGGCGGTATCCCGGAGGCTGTGTCACGCCGCAGGGAGTTCACCGGGTGTCGCAAAAACCTTCCTGTTCCTCGATTACACGCCGCTACCATCGGGTTGAAACCAACCTGTTTTTGAGCACGGCTGAAAAACAGGTGCCGACAGTGACGGGGTGTTTTGACGGTGCAAGATACAATTGTCTCCGACACCCAGTTGTTTCTAAACTTCTGTAGCGGCGTGTAAAGGTACCATGAAGGGTAAAATGTTTTTCACCCACTGATCTAACACCACAATTATTTACCTACTGTGTTACCTTGAAAATATACGCATTAGAGGTTTTGCTACACTACTAAATATATGGCATTCCCCAAAAGTAAGACCTACTAAACAGATGACCGCATCCGCCAGCCAATCAGAGGCCAGCAGGTAATGTCAACGCATGACAACACCTGGACAAAGATGGCGGTCTACGGTAATACCAGTATGAATCACAGCTGCATGCCCTGGTCTATTTGCTTGGCATGCTTCAAAAAAAAAAATAGTAGGTCTTACTTTTGGGGAATGCCTTATATTTAGCAGTGTAGCAAAACCTCTAATAGGTATTGTTTTCAGAGAAACACGGTAGGTATATAATAATGGTGTGTGATCTGTGGCCAAAGCCATTTAACCCCTCAAAAGCAGCTGGTACTTATTCAAATCTGGGAAAATTAGTAATTTTCTACTTTTTGATGCCAGTTTTGATGCCCAGAACCCATTTGGGCCAGTCTGGAGTGACTTGAATTTGTTTCGGGGCATCACTAGGTATGTACATATAAGGGCAGACTGCCCCACCGGAGGATCAGGAGAATCCCCGGTGGGAACTGAGACATGTGGTCACGCCCCCCATACTACCCTGGGCCCCCCAGTCCGGTAATATTGCTAACCATATCGGCAGCAGTGCCGATATGATTAGCGATGCCTGTGCCCCCTCTGCAGCTGCAAAGCAGGGAGAGCCTGCTGACTCCAGCCGGCGCGTGCGCAGGACATCAGTCTCAGGGTGATGATGTCATCGCCCTGAGACTGCTTCCTGTGTGCGCAGCGGGAGCCTGCACCATGGTGAGTATGGGGAGCAGGGGGCCCCCCAGGGTGCATGGTGCTGCCGGGCCCCAAGGGTGCCTGGTGCTGCTGGGCCCCCAGGGTGCCTGGTGCTGCCGGGCCCCCAGGGTGCCTGATGGTGCCGGTCCCCTGGTGCTGCTGGGCCCCCATGGTGCCTGATGGTGCCGGGCCTCTGGTGGTGCCTGGTGCTGCCGGACATCCTGGTGCTGCCGGCCCCTGGGTGCCTGGTGGTGCCTTGTGCTGCTAGGCCCCTGATGGTGCCTGGTGCTGCCGGGTGCCTGATTCTGCTGGGTGCCGGAGACTGGGAGCTTCAGAGGACGAAGCTGCCGGGTACCCGGTGCCAGAAACTGGCAGCCACAGAGGAAGGAGCTGCCGGGTGCCTGGTGCCGGAGACTGGCAGCCGCAGAGGAAGAAGCTGCCTGATGCTGGTGAGCGAGAGACTGGGAGCCGCAGAGGAAGAAGCTGCCTGGTGCCGGCAAGCGGGAAACCGGGAGCCGCAGAGGAAGAAGCTACCGGGATCAGGAGTCTGGAGTCAGGTAAGGCGCTGTTACAGCCGAAGATAGCAGCCAGGGTGACAGAGTGGGATGGATGAATGGATGGATGCGGCGACCTGGAAGAGGGGGCAGAATGGGATGGGTGGGTGGGGCGGCCTGGAAGAGGGGGCAGAATGGGATGGATGGGTGGGGCGGCCTGGAAGAGGGGGCAGAATGGGATGGATGGGGGGGCAGCATGGAAAAGGGAGGAGAACGGGATGGATGGATGGATGGATGGGGGAAAAGGTACATGGATGGATGGCGGAATAGAGGGAGAAGGAACATGGATGGATGGGGAGGAGAAGCTACATTGAACGTGGGGGGAGAAGTTACATGTACTACCTATACACACACTGACACTATATACAGAGTTCATGCGTATAATGTCAATGGTGAGCATTGCATTACCTGTACACTGACACTATATACTGAACTCCAGTGTATAATGTCATTGGTGATGACTGTATTACCTGTACACTGAAACTATACACTGAACTTCTGTGTATAATGTCAATGGTGATCACTGTATTACCTGTACACTGACCCAATATACAGAACTTTTTTTACATTTCTGTTAATTTAGTATTATATGTGGTGGACCGTGGCTTTGGTCATGATATGACGGTATTTGTCCCTTGTATATGGTATTATTCGGTCACTATGTGGTGGTAATATGTGGTCTCATGGTGTGGCAGTATTTATACCTTATACCTTATATGTGGTAGTATTTGATCACTATGTGGTGGTATTATGTGCTTTTGTCATGGTGTGGCGGTATTTGTCTGGTATGTGGCATTATTTGGGCACTATGTCGTGGTAATATGTGATCTGGTCACGGTGTGGTGGTATTTCTGACTTTTATCTGGTAATATTGGTCTTGGTAGAGTGGATTTTGGTCGGTCATTTGATTTATCTGATATCAATAAGTGAAAACTATTTTATTTCCAATAGATATTAAATGCTTAGATGTTTAACCCCTCACTGTCCTGTGACACAGCAGCAGAGAAAGCAAGCTGAGCATTTGGTGACCTCATTATTTATAAGACAAAACCAGGAGTGAGAAATGCATAAAAAATTACCTCTGATTGCTTTACTCCTGGCTTTGCAGGAGGCACCGGACACAGCCTGACAGGTCCGGACAAATAGAAGCAGAGGGTTAATATGCCCTCCGGTCCTGTTTGTAGCCAGATTCTGCAGAGCGCAGCTTCAGGAGCTGTCCCCTACTGAAATGGTGCTGAACCTCTTCACAGGGGACAGCTTCTAGTGCTGAAGTTCAGCGGAGCTCATGCAGAACTGCAGCAGCCAGTGTCCGGGAATCTGACAGACTCTCTGTCAGGTCCGGCAGGATCTGGCGCCCCATAGACTCTCATTTAGGGGGTGCCAGATCATGTTAGGGGTGCTGGATCGTGCTGGAACCAGGAGAATCCAGTAGGATCTGGTTTGCTTAAATGTTTCGCCCCGGACACAAAAATGATGCAAGCTCTGTTTTTGTGTCCTGGTCAAAAATCGTTTGCAGCCTGATGCTGCCGGACAGGGACAAAACCGGATGGCAAATAGCTGCCATCCGGCCTTCTCCAGCACCATAGGACTGCATTATGTCACATCGGACAACCCCAGCATCAGATTCACATCAGACAGCCCCGGACCTGATCACAACGTGGTGTGAAGTCGGCCTTACAAATACTGAGGTACAAAAGTCACCAAATACTGAAAGCTCCACATTCTTCTGATGGTGCGGATTCCACCAATAAATAAGTGATCACCTACCTAACCAGGGGCGGACTGGCCCAGGTGGCAGGGAGGCATTTTCCCCCAGGCCGGTGGCTTAGTCCCAGTTTAGATCCGCCCCCCCTGAGAGTGGCCGCGCGGGACCCGGGAAGCAGCAGGCAGCGGGCGTCCGCGTGGAGGCTGACAATGACCCGGGATTGGCACGGCGGCAGCAGGCAGCTGGCAGGCTAGTGAAGCAGCACCAGCACCCACATGCTCCCCAGTTGGCCTCTGTAGTGGTAGCACCTCCCCCCCCCGCTCTTCAGTTGCCCGCCAGCTAGAAAAAGTAAGCGCGCAGTGATGTGCAGGAGACGCCGGTGTTTTACAGTCCACGCTCCACTAGAATAGGTTTAACGGACAACAGGTATTTGCATATAGGTGAAAAATGGGTGGGCCTGGGTGGGTGAGCTCCTGGACTCAATTTTCCTGGTGGGCCCCAGATACCCCAGTCCGCCGCTGTGTACATATGGTGAGATATCAGTGGCCCAAAGTCATTTAACCCCTCAAAAACACCTGCTCCTTATTCAAATTTGGGTTTCTGCCCAATTTTATGCCAGTTTTCATGCCCAGAACCCATTTGGCTTAAGCAGGAGTGACATGAATTTGATGCAGGACATCACTTGGTATGTATTTATGGTGAGATGTTAGCGTCTCAAAGCCATTTAACCGCTCAAAAATAGCTGTTACTTATTCAAATCTGTGATAACTGGCAAATTGCCCACTTTGATGCCAGTTCTGATGCCCAGAACCCATTTGTGCCAGGCTGGATTGACATGGATTTCATGTGGGGCATCAGTAGGTATGTAAATCAGGTGTTAGATCAGTGGCACAAAGGCATTTAACCCCTTAAAAATAGCTGTTAGGGTGCCTTCACATTAGCGTATGGGAACGCAGCGTATGCTGCGTTCCCATACGCAGTCAAACGCATGCGCACTGCGTTCCTATGTTTAACATAGGAACGCATAGTGCTTGCGTTTGCTGCGTTCGGGTGCGGATGCGGACGATATCTGCTCCTTCCGGTGTCCAGCATCCGCACCCGGGACGCAGCATGTTGCATTTTTTGTGCGCTCGGGGAGCTTGGACAATCAGCAAGCGTCCCCAAGCGTACAAAACATGCATTGTCTTCAATGGGTCCGCAGTGTTCTGCGCTTGACAGTGCGGGAGAACGCTGCGGACCCATTGAAAAATCTCCCGGTGGCCGCCGGTGATGTCACAGGAGCTCACCGACGGCCACCGGGAGATCAGCTCAGCCTCTGCTGTCCTCCTCCTCCCCGCCGCCTGTAATCTCCTAGCGATGTCGGCGGGGAGAACAGCTGATCTGAGAGCTGTTTGAATCTTCCCGCGCCGACATCTCCTCTCAGTGTCGGCGCGGGAAGATTCAAACAGCTTTCAGATCAGCTGTTCTCCCCGCCGACACGTCCCGGTGCTTACCGGCGGCCGGGAGGAGGAGATCTCCGGCGCTGATCTCCGCCCCCGGCCCGCCCCCGGACAGCGCCGATTGGCTGCCGGGCTCCATAGTGATGTGTCCGCAGGCGGACATTCTCCGCTGCGGACACATCATTTGGACCCTGCTTTTGACAGCGTTTGTGTCTGCATGCCATCAGCATGCAGACACAAACGCTAATGTGAAGGCAGCCTTACTTATTCAAATCTGTGAAAATGGGTGATTTGCCCACTTTGATGCCAGTTCTGATGCCCAGAACCCATTTGTGCCGGGCTGGATTGACATGGATTTCATGTGGGGCATCAGTAGGTATGTAAATCAGATGTTAGATCAGTGGCACAAAGGCATTTAACCCTTAAAAATAGCTGTTACTTATTCAAATCTGTGAAAATGGTCAATTTGCCCACTTTGATGCCAGTTCTGATGCCCAGAACCCATTTGTGCCAGGCTGGAGAGACATGGTTTTCATGTGGGGCATCAGTAGGTATGTAAATCAGGTGTTAGATGAGTGGCACAAAGGCATTTAACCCCTTAAAAATAGCTGTTACTTATTCAAATCTGTGAAAATGGTCAATTTGCCCACTTTGATGCCAGTTCTGATGCCCAGAACCCATTTGTGCCAGGCAGGATTGACATGAACTTGATGTGTGGCATTAGAAAGTATGTAAATCAGGTGTCAGATTAGTGGCACAAAGCCATTTAACCCTTTCAATACCATACCTCAGTGCCAACTTTGATGCCCATTTTTGTGCCAGCCTTCTATTTTTTTGATCTGTTTTTAAGTGTATTCACAACAGGGCACATGACTGCATATTATTATATACTTAGATTGGTTTATTTTTATTGAAAAAGCTGAAAAAAACAGCAAATAAAAAATAGCCGAATAAGAAACCAATTTCAGCCCGAATAAGAAACTGAAAGAATAAGAAACCAACTTCAGCATCGTCTACTTTCCCTCCTCTCAGATATATGCACTGTACCTCAGTAAGGAAGTGGAGAAACTCCAGTGCCACATTTAAGCAGCTCCTCAAAGTCATAATCGCTTTCCAACAAGCTTTTAATATGACTAAGGGATTTGTGCCAGATCAGAACTACAGACGCTGCGTTTCGGGGTAACTGCCCCTCATCAGTTTAGTGTGTGGGATATTCTGATCTGGCTATGTGAGTGGGCTAAAGGCCCTGTCACTCTGAACGACTGCTCCAGCGATCCTGACAGCGATAACGACCTGCCAGGATCACTGGAGCGTCGTTACCTGATCGCTGGGGAGCTGTCAAACAGGCAGATCTCCCCAGCGATCAGGGCCATGGGAGCCACCTCCCACATCGCTGGAAGCGATGTCAGCATCCTCCCTGCTTAGCGCTGCCTGTAAGGCAGCACTAAGCATGGAGAACACTGGTAACTATGATAAACAGTGGGTATCCAGGCAGCGCGCACTCCCTGGATACCCGGTGTTTATCATAGTTACCAGCGTTCTCCCTGCTTAGGCTACCTTCAGATTACGATTTTTAATGGAGCCGATGCTGTCCGATAAAATTGGACAGCATCGGCTCCCTTCTGATGCCTGGAATCGGATACCAAATTGGTATCCGATTCCGGCATAAAATCGCTCCCTCCGGCCTGTTTAAAAAAAAAAAAATGTATGCTCACCTGTCCCTGAGGCCCCCGCACGGTCCCGCAGGCTCCCAGGGTCTCCAGAGGTCTTCTTCTTCTGAACAGGACCTGCCGTGATGTCACAATCACGTGACCGCCTGTTAACATGGTGTAACCTGCGGTCACATCACTGTGACGTCAGGCAGTCCTGTTGAGAAAAAGAAGACCTCTGGAGACACCGGGAGGACACCGGGAGCCTGCGGGAGACGGCGGGGGCCTCGGGGACAGGTGAGCATACATTGTTTTGTTTTTTTTTAACCCCTGCTTTCCCAGTAGGAGCAGTTTTACTGTACTGGGCATGCTCAGTACAGCAAAATCGGGTCCGAGGACACATCAGATGTTTCCTCGTACCCTGCTCCTAGGGCCCCATGTTAAAAACATCGGACCAAATCGGATGTGCACTAAATGGCATCCGATTTGGTCCCATCCGATTTTTTGTCCGATTTTATTTTCGGTGCAAAAATCAGAGTCAGATCAGACCAAATCGGATGGCATTTAGTGCACATGTCGAGCCCACTGGGACGGGGGTACTCGGTACTGGACCGGGGTTTGCTACTGGGGGATGTCACTTACGGTCCTGATGCTGCAGAATTCTTCCTTCAAGGTTCAGAGCTGACAGGCTGTGGCTCTTCAGGTTCTATTCCTCTGCGGTCCTGTTGGAGGAAATCATATGCAGGCAGTGGAGAATCATACAAGGGAGTCAGAAGCAGGGTTCACCATGTTTACTTCTCAGTTTGCTCAGCATACCAGCTCATTTACAGTTCACAGTACAAGTCTTTACACGGGCACAACTCTCCCCTCCGGGTTCCTTTACTCCCTGCAGCCAGGTTGTTCTCCCTGTGACCCCACACTCTTTCTCTGTCCTTTCCAGGCTTTTACTCTCTCTCTTTTACTTGGTGTGTGTGTCTCCGGACGATATGGCGGTGGCTCGGACCCCTGTGGACCCTCGTGGTTGCCACTGAGCTGGCCGTCCTTTGGGGTAGGAACTCTAACTTGAAGCTGGAGTTCCCCGTCGGTTAATCTGGGGATGCCGGGTAGATCGTCGGTCCCCTTCAGAGCCGACACTCTGCTGCTAGCCTAGCCTCCAATAGTCCTGCTGTGCTAGGCTCTATCAGGCTCCTTCTACCGTGTACTTCGAGTTCAATAGGAGGGCTACTCCACCTGCAATCAGTCGTCTCAGCCGTGTTTCTAGGACCCAGTGCTGCTGGTCCTCTCTTCCCTCACACTCCTGGGGTGCTGGCTTCGGATGGGCTTTCTCTCTGTGGCTCACGCTGGCTCTCCAGATTCTGCGCTCCTTTCACCCCACTCTTCCAGGACGTGTTCTTCTGTCTTTGCGTCTCAGCCTACACCGGCCTACTGCTGTCTTTCAGCCTGTGCCGTGCTTCTCAGCCTGCTGCTGGTTTGTGTCTTGGCTGCTCGGCACCCTGGGCCCACTGACTCCTTCCTCCTCCCCTTCTCTATATCTACCCTCTGTCACCTGACCTGCTTGCTGGCCCACCCACTGTCTCTAAACCCACCACCCCTTGCCCGCCTAGAGTTCCTGGGCTCCGGGTTGGGTGCTGCCCTCTAGTGGTTGTGTGGGCTGTCTGTGAGGGTGTTGTGGTGCAACTGTCTTTCCTCCTACCTGGCTGCAGTTCCCTACGTGGCCTCCTGGTCGCAGGGGCGCCACATTCCCCCGGAGTTAAACCAGCGTGTCCTCACGCTGCCCGTCGTGGATCCCCCTGAAAACATTTTTATATTTTATAAACATTAAGTATTGTTGGTTTCTTCCCGTCCGGGAGGCACGATTTTTCTTTAAACGTTACGTTAAATTAACTATTCACACATATAAATAACATTACTTTGTAGCAAAAGTATAAAAGTTCTTTTCCTCTCAGTTCAAAAATTCAAAAGTTCAAAAGTGCAAAAGTTTTGCTGCTGGAAGACCCATGACCTCTGAGGGAGACCCAGCTTTCTCACACTGGGCCCTACATTATGCTGCAAAATTTGTTGATAGTCCTCAGACTTCATAATGCCATGCACACGGTCAAGCAGTCCAGTGCCAGAGGCAGCAAAGCAACCCCAAAACATCAGGGAACCTCCGCCATGTTTGACTGTAGGGATCGTGTTCTTTTCTTTGAATGCCTCTTTTTTTTGTCCTGTAAACTCTGTTGATGCCTTTGCCCAAAAAGCTCTATTTTTGTCTCATCTGACCACAGAACATTCTTCCAAAACGTTTTAGGCTTTCTCAGGTAAGTTTTGGCAAACTCCAGCCTGGCTTTTTTATGTCTCTGGGTAAGAAGTGGTGTCTTCCTGGGTATCCTACCATACAGTCCCTTTTCATTCAGATTTTGGGGGATAGTATGGGTTGAAACTGTTGTACCCTCGAACTGCAGGGCAGTTTGAACTTGTTTGGATGTTAGTCGAGGTTCTTTATCCACCATCCGCACAATCTTGCGTTGAAATCTCATCAATTTTTCCATCCACATCTAGGGAGGTTAGCCACAGTGCCATGGGCTTTAAACTTCTTGAAGACACTGCGCACGGTAAACAGGAACATTCAGGTGTTTGGAGATGGACTTGTAGCCTTGAGATTGCTCATGCTTCCTCACAATTTGGTTTCTCAAGTCCTCAGACAGTTGTTTGGTCTTCTTTCTTTTCTCCATGCTCAATATGGTACACACAAGGACACAGGACAGAGGTTGAGTCAACTTTAATCCATGTCAACTGGCTGCAAGTGTGATTTAGTTATTGCCAACACCTGTTAGGTGCCACAGGTAAGTTACAGGTACTGTTAATTACACAAATTAGAGAAGCATCACATGATTTTTCTAACAGTGTCAATACTTTTGTCCACCCCCTTTTTTACGTTTGGTGTGGAATTATATCCAACTAGCTGTGAGCCCGATGCAAATGCATCGGGTGTCTAGAATATTTTTTTTTTTTTTTTAGATTTTCAAATAATAATCCAATATAGTAGATAGAAATTTTTTATTTTATTATTTATTTTGTTTTGTTTTTTTACTATTTTTATTATTATTAAATGTATTTATTATTTGTTATTTTAAGAAAATTTATTTGTATTAAAATTATTTTATTTTATTTAAAAACCGCATCTGCGGCGCGGTTGCGGTAATCCCCATAGAAAGTATAGGGGGACTTGCGGCAGGTGCGGCAAAACCGCACTTGCCGCACCTGCCGCAAGTCCCCCTATACTTTCTATGGGGATTACCGCAACCGCGCCGCAAGTGCTCGCACTCAGCCAGCGACTCGCAATGCGGCGCGGTTGCGGTAATCCTTATGGGGATTACCGCAACCGCGCCGCAAGTGCTCGCACTCAGCCAGCGACTCGCAATGCGGCACGGTTGCGGTAATCCTTATGGGGATTACCGCAACCGCGCCGCAAGTGCTCGCACTCAGCCAGCGACTCGCTGCCGCACCTGCCGCAAGTCCCCCTATACTTTCTATGGGGATTACCGCAACCGCGCCGCAAGTGTAGCGACTCGCAATGGCCTCGCGGCCATTGCTCGCGCTACACAGCGACTCGCAATAGATCCCCATTGAAAGTATAGGGGGAGTTGCGGCAGATGCGGCAGCTGAGGTAGCGACTCGCAATGGCCTCGCGGCCATTGCTCGCGCTACCTCAGCGGTAAATCGCTAACTTTGTAGCCGGGCCTCTGGTTCTATTTTCGGCCAGCGACTCACAATGGCCGCTTCGCGGCCATTGCTCGCGCGTGGTGACGTCACAGCGTGACATAGCCACGGCGTTTTCGGGGTCCGACACGATTTTGCCTACGGCAATTATATAGTAGATTTGGCTTTAGGACAATTATTTTTGTGTTTTTTCATTGAAGACAAATTAAATGAAGATAATAATACCAAATAATTTGTGATTGCAATAATTTCCAGGAAGAAACTGAGTATTATCTGACAGAATTGCAGGGGTGTCAATACTGTAGCCCAGCACAGCCTCGAAATAGAATATATAGCCCAGCACAGCTTCCATATTATTTATACAGCACAACAGCAGTCTCCATATACCTCCGCAGCATCCTCCATATACCCCAGCACAGCCTCCATATACAGCCAGCACAGCCTCCGTTTTCCTGCCTGCACAGCCTCTATATACAGTCAGCACAGCCTGTATATACCCCAACACAACTTCTATATTGTAATGGATGCCCCCCACACCTTTCGGGCGAAGCTGTCATCTTAATTGTCTGCCGCCAAATTGGATGCTTTGTCTGAGTGTGTACACGTCACTGAAAGAACCACGCTGACACCCATGTCAATGTAGAGCTTAATGACAAAGACCTTTTTTTTAGGAGTGATTAGCAGTTTTATTACTTATCATTAAAGGGGCATTCCTTAATGGTGTTTCTAGGTAATTGCATAATGTTATGCTGAATATACATTTTATTCTGAAAAAACATTCAATTATAGTCTATGTGTTAGTTAGTTTAAACTAGCCTTGAATTGTACATCCAGTCCGAAGACATTCTGATAAGAACTTCTATACGGCTACCTCTAAGTCAAAACATTATATAAAATCTGAGCCAGAGAAAACCCAAAGGTGGGAGGGAAGAAGGAGAGAGGGCTATAGGGAAAAGAGCAAGGCCTTTTCCCTACAAATAGGCCTCTAGCCTGTACTAAGAGATTTCTGAATGACTATAAACTAATATAAATTATTAACTATTTATTGCCATAATAATATACAGCCAGCACAGCCTCTATATACAGTCAACACAGATTCTATATACCCCACCACAGCCTCTATATACCCTAGTAAGCCTCTATATAGAGTCAGCACAGCCTCTATATACCCCAGCACAGCCTCTATATACAGTCAGCACAGCCTCTATGTAAGTCAGCACAGCTTATAAAGTCAGCACAGCCTCTATATAAGTCAGCACAGCCTCTATATAAGTCAGCACAGCCTCTATATACAGTCAGCACAGCCTCTATATACCCAGCACAGCCTCTATATACAGTCAGCAGCCTGTATATACTGTCAGTACAGCCTCTATATACCCCAGCACAGCCTTTATATATAGTCAGCACAGCCTGTATATAGGTCAGCACAGCCTGTATATACAGTCAGCACAGCCTGTATATACAGTCAGCGCAGCCTGTATATACAGTCAGCGCAGCCTGTATATACAGTCAGCGCAGCCTGTATATACAGTCACGCAGCGTTTACAGTCAGCGCAGCCTGTATATACAGTCAGCGCAGCCTGTATATACAGTCAGCGCAGCCTGTATACACAGTCAGCACAGCCTGTATATACAGTCAGCACAGCCTGTATACAGTCAGCACAGCCTGTATATACAGTCAGCACAGCCTGTATACAGTCAGCACAGCCTGTATATACCCCAGCACAGCCTCTATATACAGTCAGCACAGCCTCTATATACAGTCAGCACAGCTTTTATATACAGTCATCACAGCCTGTATATACAGTCAGTACAGCCTCTATATACCCCAGCACAGCCTGTATATACAGTCAGTACAGCCTCTATATAACCCAGCACAGCCTCTATATACAGTCAGTACAGCCTCTATATACCCCAGCACAGCCTCCATGGTACATATAATCTCCCATCCTACTGCTCACAGTAAAAAACAAACTGATCATACTCACCTTCCATCCGCTCCCCTGGGCTGTGTCCTCCTCAGATTCTTAGTTTCACCGATTTTCAGGGGTTATAGATCTCCAAATTATTATATCCAATATACTACAGGAAAATCTCTTAGTAGATAATTTTTATTGCGTATTAAAATTGTCCAGTGTGGACCGTGTAAGTGTTAAAGTGTTTGACATACACATAACATAGAAATAAACCCTCCCCCCACACCCGAAAACACAAACTCTATTGTATTGGGGAAGAAATGGTGATCCTGAATGTCACCTGAACAGTGCTGAGGTCCCGTGTAATTCCTATTGGTTTGTCTGGATGTAAAGGCTCCAGGCTTAAGCCACATAGGTATTAGTCTGTCTGTCACTTTCAGTCACTGTTAGTATATCACAAGCGGAGTCCTTAATTAACATTTATATACGGTCGGGTCTCCAAAGGATAGGTAACATATAATCATACATTTAACATCCACATAAATACAATAAATGATGTATACATATATATGACCACAGGTTATGGTCTTATTAATGCCTCCTCAGATTCTTCCCACCACATCCTTATAGCAGCAGGCTCCCGGGACTGTGGCGCTTCTTCCTCCTTCCTGCAGCAGTGTGATGAGGTGGCAGGGTGATGACTCATCACTCTGCTACAGTAGGCATTAGGCAAAGGAGGAAACGCCACTGCTCCCCGTAGCCTGTAAATGGCTAATCTGCATCACATGCAAATTAGCCATGTGCACTGGGAGCTCAGCGAGCACTCGGCTCCTTGCGGAGTCTGCCTGATGTGCCCCTTGTTAAGAGGGCTGTCTGTCCCTAATGGGTCCTGGCTGTCAGGGCTGCCTGTCCCTGATGGCCAGTGGGCCCCCCAGCTGTTCAGGGCCCCGACACTTTCCGCGGGTATTCCGGGTGCTGACACCGTCCCTGGTAATAGATATTGCCTTGCCTGTTTTGACAGCCTGGATATTTATCAGGTGGCCTATAGCAATCAATCACAGCTCAGATTCTGAACGGTTGCTATAGGCTACAAAAGACTTTCATAGTATAACACAGCTTATGCATGTCTGTGAAACATTCAGGGAAGCTGCCAAAGACAAGGACTTCTGGAAAATAATGCACACTGGGACATGACTGTCACTGATGCAGTAGCCACACAAACCCCAAAACCATTAAAGTGATCCTAAACCCAGAAACTGACCCCCCCGTATCTTTAGACCTGTCTCTGCACCCCCTCTTATCATTTCTAGCCATCCCTTTTGCAGAAAAAAATCGCTTTAAGGCATTTTTATGATATTCTTCTCACAACCTGCCACACACAGCCCCCAGTATACAGCAGGAGTCCACACACAGATCCCAGTATACCACAGAAGGCCACACACAGCCCCTAGTATACAGCAGGAGTCCACACACAGGCCCCAGTATACCACAGAAGGCCACACACAGGCCCCAGTATACCACAGAAGGCCACACACAGCCCCCAGTACACCACAGAATGCCACACACAGCCCCCAGTATACCACAGAAGGCCACACACAGCCCCTAGTATACCACAGAAGGCCACACACAGCCCCTAGTATACAGCAGTAGTCCACACACAGACCCCAGTATACCACAGAAGGCCACACACAGCCCCCAGTATACCACAGAAGGCCATACACTGCCCCTAGTATACCACAGAAGGCCACACAAAGCCCCCAGTATACAGCAAGAGGCCGCACACTGACCCCAGTATACAGCAGGAGGACGCACACTGACCCCAGTATACAGCTGGAGGACGCACACTCACCCCAGTATACAGCAGGAGGATGCACACTGACCCCAGTATACAGCAGGAGTACGCACACTGACCCCAGTATACAGCAGGAGTACGCACACTGACCCCAGTATACAGCAGGAGGATGCACACTGACCCCAGTATACAGCAGGAGGACGCACACTGACCCCAGTATATCACAGAAGGCCACACACAGCCCTGAGTATACAGCAGGAGGACGCACACTAACCCCAGTATTCAGCAGGAGGTCACACACAGCCCCCAGTATACAGCAGGAATCCACACACAGAGCCCAGTATACCAAAGAAGGCCGCACACAGCCCCCAGTATACAGCAGGAGGTCACACTGCCCCCAGTATACAGCAGGAGGCCGCACACAGCCCCTAGTATACAGCATGAGACCGCATACAGCCCCTAGTATACAGCAGGAGGCAATGACTGGTGCTACAGCTAATGTATGTATATATGTGTGTGTATATTATATATATATATATCGTGTCTGTCTGAGGCCGAAATCGCACGCCAGCTCGCCAGCGCTCATTGGTTGCCGCCAGCCGCGGGCATTCAAAACCTGGCGACGGATCAGCGACGCGGGATTGCCGTGACAGCGCTACACTCACATAGCAGGCGGGAATTTCGACTTCACTGTCGGCTTTTCCGCCCCGCTATTTGAAATGAACAGCTGTTCATTCAGAGTAGCCGCCCGATACCTCCCCGCTGCGCCCACCTCCACCTGCTTTTCCACTCCCGATCCATGCTCCCGCTCCTCCACTCCATGCTCCCGCTCCTCCACTCCATGCTCCCGCTCCTCCACTCCATGCTCCTGCTTCATGCTCTCGCTGCCCTGCTCCATGCTCCCGCTCCCCTGCTCCATGCTCCTGCTCCCCCGCTCCATGCTCCCGCTGCCCTGCTCCATGCTCCCGGGGCCCCACTCCATGCTCCCGCTGCCACGCTCCCGCTCACCCCGGCATTCCTCCTCTTTACTTTCTTGGTGCATTGATGTGCGGTAATGAAAGGTCGTGGGGGGTGGGGTTAACAGAGGGGGTGTCATAATGGGTGTGACCGAGGACACGCCCACCACATTAGGGCAGTGTTCTCGGTCGCGCCCATTACTACACCCTCTCTTTTAACCCCGCCCCCGCAGCCTTTCATTACCGAACATCAATGCAGCAAGAAATAAAAGAGGAGGAAGAGGAACAATGTTGGGGCGAGTGAAGCCTCCTCCATCCTGCTATTCACCCCCAACTACCCCTGCTCACCCCTCTCACCCCATTCTGCCCCACAGAACTTACTTCCCCCACACTACCCCCACTGACCCCACACTGACCCCGCTCACCCCACACTGCGCACTGACCCCACACTGCCCCTCTCACCCCACACTGCGCACTGAACCCACACTGCCCCCACTGAATTCACACTGCCCCCTCTCACCCCACACTGCGCGCTGAACCCATACTGCCCCCACTGAACCCACACTGAACCCCACTCTCACCCGCTCAGCACTAAGTCACCTCCGCTCAGCACCCAGTCACCCATCTCAGCGTCCACTTACCCGTCTCAGCACCCACTCACGCCCGCTCAACACCCACTCACCCCCGCTCAGCACCCACTCAGCACCCACTCACCTGTCTCAGCTCCCACTCACCTGTCTCAGCACCCACTCACCCCCATCTCAGCACTCACTCACCCACTCACCCATCTCAGCACCCACTCACCCCGTCTCAGCACCCATTCACCCCCACTCAGCACCCACTCACCCCACTCAGCATCCACTCACCTCCGCTCAGCACCCAGTCACTTCCGCTCAGCACCCAGTCACCTCCGCTCAGCACCCACTCACCCCCGCTCAGCACCCAGTCACCCCCACTCAGGACCCAGTCACCCCTCTCAGTACCCAGTCACCTGTCTCAGCACCCACTCTCCCGCTCAGCACCCAGTCACCCCCGCTCAGCACCCACTCACCTGCTCAGCACCCACTCACTCCCGCTCAGCATTCACTTACCCCTTTCAGCACTCACCGCCCTCAACACCCACTCTCCCCCGCTCAGCAGCCACTCACCCCTGCTCAACACCGCTGTACACCAACACCGCTGTACACCGACACTGCTGCACACCGACACCGCTGTACACTAACACTGCTGCACACCGACACTTCTGCACACCGACACTGCTGCCCACCGACACCTCTGCACACTGACACTGGTGTACACCAACACCGCTGCACAGTGACACTGGTGTACACCAACACCGCTGAACACTGACACCGCTGCCCACCGTCACCGCTGCCCACCGTCACCGCTGCCCACCAACACCGCTGCACATCCAACACCGCTGCGGCCGCGACCATTCAGCGATATTGGCGCAGAATTTATACGCAGCTTCGCATTGCATTATTCTTACATCCTCATAAATAAACTACGGCACATACATATTCTAGAATACCCGATGCGTTAGAATCAGGCCACCATCTAGTATATATATATATACTAGCTGTAGTACCCGGCTACGCCCGGGTTAATAAATAACTGATGTTAGCTATAACAAAATAGAATTTGAATATGTCATATTAATGACCTGTAAGAAAATATAAGCTGAGCTGTGATTGGTTGCTATAGGCAGCCTAATAAATCTCCAACCAACAGTAAACCCTCCCCCTGGCTGGGCAGTATATGTTACCTCACACATACACATAATAGACAGCTCATGTGACTGACATCTGCCTTAATTCCCTATATGGCACATGTGTTGCACATTAAAACAGCCAATCAGATGTTTATGTTTGTAAATTAAAGATAGCACACGTATGAGGCAAGTTGTGAGGTGATTTGTGCACATCTGTGTCTGTCTGTGTGGTGTGTGTGTGTCCCTGGGGTGTGTGTATGTGTGTGTCCCTGTGGGGTGAGTGCATGTGTCCCTATAGGGTGTGTATGTGTGTGTCCCTGTGTGGGGTGTGTTTGTGTGGGGTGTGTGTCTCTTTGTGGTGTGTGTGTGTCCCTGTGGGGTGAGTGCATGTGTCCCTATAGGGTGTGTATGTGTGTGTGTCCCTGTGGAGGGGGTGTCTGTGTGGGGTGTGTGTGTCTCTGTGTTGTGTGTGTCTCTTTGTGGTGTGTGTGTGTCCCTGTGGGGTGAGTGCATGTGTCACTATAGGGTGTGTGTGTGTTCCTGTGGGGGGGGTCTGTGTTGTGTGTCTGTGTTGTGTGTCTTTGTGTGTGTGTGTGTGTCTGTGGGGTGAGTGCATGTGTCGCTATAGGGTGTGTGTGTGCCCCCTTGGGTGTGTGTGTCTGTGTTGTGTGTGTCTCTGTGTTGTGTGTCTCTGTGCTGTGTGTGTCTCTTTGTGGTGTGTGTGTGTTTGTTCAGGTGCGTGGTGAGTATCCAATGTTGGGGCTGCACCTCAGTGACTATACACTTGCTGTTACTCTTTGTGTGCGTGTGGTGTGTATACATGTCCCCGTACGTGGTGAATATCTCATGTTGGGGCCTCACCTTAGTGACTATATGCTGGTATGTGCTGTTAGTCTTTGGCGCTATCATTAAGCCCCTCTCATTCACAACTGTCAACTGGTAACTGTCACTTTTTCCCCATTATGTAGATAGGGCCAAAATTGTTTGGTGAATTGGAATGCGCGGGGTTAAAATTTCGCCTCACAATTTAGCCTACGATGCTGTCTGGGTCCAGATGTATGACTGTGCAAAATTTTGTGGCTATAGCTGACAGCTGTCGATTTTCCTCCAACACTTTTCCATTCACTTTTTCCCATTATGTAGATAGGGGCAAAATTGTTCGGTGAACTGGAACGCGCAGGTTAAAATTTCGCCTCACAGCGTAGCCTATGACGCTCTCAGGGTCCAGATGTGTGACTGTTCAAAATTTTGTGGCTGTAGTTGCAGCGGTGTAGATGCCAATCCCGGATATACACACATACATACACACACACATTCAGCTTTATATATTAGACTAGCTGTAGTACCCGGCTACGCCCGGGTTAATAAATAACTGATGTTAGCCATAACAAAATAGAATTTGAATATGTCATATTAATGACCTGTAAGAAAATAGAAGCTGAGCTGTGATTGATTGCTATAGGCAGCCTAATAAATCTCCAGCCAACAGTAAACCCTCCCCCTGGCTGGGCAGTATATGTTACCTCACTCATACACATAATAGACAGCTCATGTGACTGACATCTGCCTTAATTCCCTATATGGCACATGTGTTGCACATTCGCTGTTTTCAATCAGATGTTTATGTTTGGAAATTAAAGATACTAGACGTATGAGGCGAGTTGTGTGAGGTAATTTGTGCACATCTGTGTCTGTCTGTGTGGTGTGTGTGTGTCCCTATAGGGTGTGTGTATGTGTGTGTCCCTGTGGGGTGAGTGCATGTGTCCTATAGGGTGTGTATGTGTGTGTGTCCCTGTGTGGGGGGGGTCTGTGTGGTGTGTGTCTCTGTTGTGTGTGTTTCTTTGTGGTGTGTGTGTGTCCCTGTGGGGTGAGTGTATGTGTCCCTATAGGGTGTGTATGTGTGTGTGTCCCTGTGGGGGGGGGGTCTGTGTGGTGTGTGTGTGTATCTGTGTTGTGTGTGTCTTTTGTGGTGTGTGTGTGTCCTGTGGGGTGAGTGCATGTGTCCCTATAGGGGTGTGTGTGTATGTGTCCCTGTGGGGTGTGTGTGTCTCTGTGTTGTGTGTGTCTTTGTGGTGTGTGTGTCCCTGTGGGGTGAGTGCATGTGTCCCTATAGGGTGTGTGTGTGTGTCCCTGTGGGGGGGGGGACTGTGTGGTGTGTGTGTGTCTCTTTGTGGTATGTCCCTGTGGGGTGAGTGCATGTGTCCCTATAGGGTAGCTATGTGTGTGTGTCCCTGTGGGGGGGGTCTGTGTGGTGTGTGTGTCTGTGTTGTGTGTGTCTCTTTGTGGTGTGTGTGTGTCCCTGTGGGGTGAGTGCATGCATCGCTATAGGGTGTGTGTCCCCGTGGGGGTGTGTCTCTGTGTTGTGTGTGTCTCTTTGTGGTGTGTGTGTGTTTGTTCAGGTGAGTGGTGAGTATCCAATGTTGGGGCTGCACCTTAGCGACTATACACTTGCTGTTACTCTTTGTGTGCGTGTGGTGTGTACAATGTCCCCGTGTTTGGTGAATATCTCATGTTGGGGCCCAACCTTAGTGACTATATGCTGGTATGTGCTTTTAGTCTTGGGCGCTGTCATTAAGCCCCTCTCATTCACAACTGTCAACTGTGTAACTGTCACTTTTTCCCCATTATGTAGATAGGGGCAAAATTGTTTGATAAATTGGAATGCGCGAGGTTTAAATTTCGCCTCACAACATAGCCTATGACGCTCCCGTGGTCCAGACGTGTGACTGTACAAAATTTTGTGGCAGTAGTTGCGACGGTGTAGATGCCAATCCCGGATATACACACATACATACACACATACATACACACACACACACACACATACACACATTCAGCTTTATATATTTTATATATATATCTACTTATATAATCGGGAGTTGGGATTTCGGGCACTGTAGCCCAATCCCAGACTCCTTAGCGGCACTGCGAGTGATGACGTGCAGCGTCATCACGAGCCGCAGCCGCTCTACAGTTAAAAAAAAAAAAAATCCTCACCTCTCCCCGAGCCCCCGGAGTCTCCCGCCGTCTTCCGCCATGTTCCGCTAGGCTCCCGGTGCCTGCAGAGCTCTTCTACTGCAGTCAAGGACCTGTGGTGATGTCAGAGTCACGTGACACCAGCTTACTCCAGGCAAATCGCGGGTCACGTGACTCTGACATCACCACAGGTCCTTGACTGCAGTAGATAGAAGACCACTGCAGGCACCGGGAGCCTGCAGAGCCACCGGCAGCCTAGCGGAACACGGAGGAAGACGGCGGCAACCACTTCTCTCCACCCTCACCTCTGTCATGCTGACCTCCTCCAGCCTGACCTCTCCTCACCCCTCCTCCTGCGTGACCTCTCCTCACCCCTCCTCAAGCCTGACCTCTCCTTCCACCTCCATCCAGCCTGACCTCTCCTCCCCCCTCCATCCAGCCTGACCTCTCCTCACCCTCCATCCAGCCTGACCTCTCCTTCCACCTCCATCCAGCCTGACCTCTCCTCCCCCCTCCATCCAGCCTGACCTCTCCTCACCCCTCCATCCAGCCTGACCTCACCCCTCCTCCAGCCTGACCTCTCCTTACCCCTCCTCCTGCCTGACCTCTCCTCACCCCTCCTCCAGCCTGACCTCTCCTCACCCCTCCTCCTGCGTGACCTCTCCTCACCCCTCCTCAAGCCTGACCTCTCCTCACCCCTCCATCCAGCCTGACCTCTCCTTCCCCCTCCATCCAGCCTGACCTCTCCTCCCCCCTCCATCCAGCCTGACCTCTCCTCACCCCTCCATCCAGCCTGACCTCTCCTCACCCCTCCATCCAGCCTGACCTCTCCTCACCCCTCCATCCAGCCTGACCTCACCCCTCCTCCCACCTACCTCTCCTCACCCCTCCTCCAGCCTGACCTCTCCTCACCCCTCCTCCTGCCTGACCTCTCCTCACCCCTCCTCCAGCCTGACCTCTCCTCACCCTCCATCCACCTACCTCCCTCACCTCCTCCACCTGACCTCCCTCACCCCTCCATCCAGCCTGACCTCTCCTCACCCCTCCATCCAGCCTGACCTCTCCTCACCCCTCCATCCAGCCTGACCTCTCCTCACCCCTCCATCCAGCCTGACCTCTCCTCACCCCTCCATCCAGCCTGACCTCTCCTCACCCCTCCATCCAGCCTGACCTCTCCTCACTCCTCCATCCAGCCTGACCTCTCCTCACCCCTCCTCCAGCCTACCTCTCCTCACCCCTCCTCCAGCCTCACCTCTCCTCACCCCTCCTCCTACGCTCACCTCTCCTCACCCCTCTCATCCAGCCTACCTCTCCCTCCTCCATCCAGCCTCATCTCCACCCTCCTCCAGCCTCACCTCTCCTCACCCCTCCATCCAGCCTGACCTCACCCCTCCTCCAGCCTGACCTCTCCTCACCCCTCCTCCTAGCCTGACCTCTCCTCACCCCTCCTCCTGCCTGACCTCTCCTCACCCCTCCTCCTGCTGACCTCTCCTCACCCCTCCTCCAGCCTGACCTCTCCTCACCCCTCCATCCAGCCTGACCTCTCCTCACCCCTCCATCCAGCCTGACCTCTCCTAACCCCTCCATCCAGCCTGACCTCTCCTCACCCCTCCATCCAGCCTGACCTCTCCTCACCCCTCCATCCAGCTGACCTCTCCCACCCTCCATCCAGCCTCACCTCTCCTCACCCCTCCATCCAGCCTGACCTCTCCTCACCCCTCCATCCAGCCTCACCTCTCCTCACCCCTCCATCCAGCCTCACCTCTCCTCACCCCTCCATCCAGCCTCACCTCTCCTCACCCCTCCATCCAGCCTCACCTCACCTCACCCTCCATCCAGCCTCACCTCACCCCTCCTCCAGCCTGACCTCTCCTCACCCCTCCTCCTGCCTGACCTCTCCTCACCCCTCCTCCTGCCTGACCTCTCCTCACCCTTCCTCCTGCCTGACCTCTCCTCACCCCTCCTCCTGCCTGACCTCTCCTCACCCCTCCTCCTGCCTGACCTCTCCTCACCCTCCTCCTGCCTGACCTCTCCTCACCCCTCCTCCTGCATGACCTCTCCTCACCCCTCCATCCAGCCTGACCTCTCCTCACCCTCCATCCAGCCTGACCTCTCTCACCCCTCCATCCAGCCTGACCTCTCCTCACCCCTCCATCCAGCCTGACCTCTCCTCACCCCTCCATCCAGCCTGACTCTCCTCACCCCTCCTCCAGCCTGACCTCTCCTCACCCCTCCATCCAGCCTGACCTCTCCTCACCCCTCTTCCAGCCTGACCTCTTCCTCACCCTTCCATCCAGCCTGACCTCTCCTCACACCTCCATCCAGCCTCACCTCTCCTCACCCCTCCATCCAGCCTCACCTCTCCTCACCCCTCCATCCAGCTCACCTCTCCTCACCCCTCCATCCAGCCTCACCTCTCCTCACCCCTCCATCCAGCCTCACCTCCCTCAACCCTCCATCCAGCACTCACCTCACCCCTCCATCCAGCCTGACCTCTCCTCACCCCTCCTCCTGCCTGACCTCTCCTCACCCCTCCTCCGCCTGACCTCTCCTCACACCTCCATCCAGCCTGACCTCTCCTCACACCTCCTCCAGCCTGACCTCTCCTCACCCCCTCCTCCAGCCTGACCTCTCCTCACCCTCCTCCAGCCTGACCTCTCCTCACCCCTCCATCCAGCCTGACCTCTCCTCACCCCTCCATCCAGCCTGACCTCTCCTCACCCCTCCATCCAGCCTGACCTCTCCTCACCCCTCCATCCAGCCTGACCTTTCCTCACCTCCATCCTTAGCCTGATCTCTCCCTCACCCCTCCTCCAGCCTGACCTCTCCTCACCCCTCCTCCAGCCTGACCTCTCCTCACCCCTCCTCCATCCGCACCTCTCCTCACCCCTCCTCCAGCCGCACCCTCACCCCTCCTCCAGCCTGACCTCTCCTCACCCCTCCTCCAGCCGCACCTCTCCTCACCCTCCTCCAGCCTGACCTCACCCCTCCTCCAGCCTGACCTCTCCTCACCCCTCCTCCAGCCTGACCTCTCCTCACCCTCCTCCAGCTTGACCTCTCCTCACCCCTCCATCCATCCGCACCTCTCCTCACCCCTCCTCCAGCCACACCTCTCCTCACCCCTCCTCTAGCCTGACCTCTCCTCACCCCTCCTCCAGCCTGACCTCTCCTCACCCCTCCTCCAGCCTGACCTCTCCTCACCCCTCCTCCAGCCTCACCTCTCCTCGCCCCTCCTCCAGCCTGACCTCACCCCTCCTCCAGCCTGACCTCTCCTCACCCCTCCTCCAGCCTGAACTCTCCTCACCCCTCCTCCAGCCTGAACTCTCCTCACCCCTCCTCCAGCCGCACCTCTCCTCACCCCTCCTCCAGCCGCACCTCTCCTCACCCCTCCTCCAGCCGCACCTCTCCTCACCCCTCCTCCAGCCGCACCTCTCTTCACCCCTCCTCCAGCCTCACCTCTCTTCACCCCTCCTCCAGCCTCACCTCTCCTCATCCCTCCTCCAGCCTCACCTCTCCTCACCCCTCCTCCAGCCTGACCTCTCCTCACCCCTCCTCCAGCCTGACCTCTCCTCACCCCTCCTCCAGCCTGACCTCTCCTCATCCCTCCTCCAGCCTGATCTCTCCTCACCCCTCCTCAGCCGCACCTCTCCTCACCCCTCCTCCAGCTGCACCTCTCCTCACCCCTCCAGCCTCTGCTCTCCTCACCCCTCCGACCTCTATGCTCTGCCACCCACACAGCCGCCTCTATGCTCTGCCACCCACACAGCCGCCTCTATGCTCTGCCACCCACACAGCCGCCTCTATGCTCTGCCACCCACACAGCCGCCTCTATGCTCTGCGACCCACACAGCCTCCTCGATGCTCTGCCACCCACACAGCCGCCTCTATGTTCTGCCACCCACACAGCCGCCTCTATGCTCTGCGACCCACACAGCCGCCTCTATGCTCTGCGACCCACACAGCCGCCTCTATACACACAAGTCATTTCACCGCGCTCCCGATGCAATTGCATCGGGCCTTTTTACTAGTATATATATATTATACAGTAAGTGAATGCAGTAGCTGTGTCTAAACATAATATATGTGCATACACATTGTATAGTGTGCGTGTATCTACTATATAATTGCCGTAGGCACGTTTGTGTCGGACCCCGGCACGCCGTGGCTTTGTCACTATGTGACGTCACCACGTCGGGCGAGGCATTGCCCGCGTAGCGGGCATTGCGACCCCTCGCCGCTGTCATCCCGCTCCGGAGCAGCTGCTGTCAGCACATGCTGACACAGTGCTCCGGAGCCTGTGCCCCTGTGCCTCTGTGCCCCAGTGCCGCCTGCTACCCACAATTCGCCGCCCCCCCCCCCTCCATATCCGCACAGCCCCCCCCCATGTCCGCACAGACCCCCCATGTCCGCACAGACTTCCCCCCCATGTCCGCACAGACCCCCCCCCATGTCCGCACAGACCCCCCCCATGTCCGCACAGACCCACCCCCATGTCCGCACAGCCCCTCCCCATGTCCGCACAGAGCCCCCCCCATGTCCGCAAGCCCCTCCCATGTCCGCACAGCCACTCACCCCCCCATGTCCGCACAGCCCCCCCCCATGTCCGCACAGCCGCCCCCCCATGTCCGCACAGCCACCCCCCCATGTCCGCACACCTACCCCCATGTCTCGCACAGCCACCCCCCCCATGTCCGCTCACCACCACCCCATGTCCGCACACCCACCCCCATGTCCGCACACCCACCCCCATGTCCGCACACCCACCCCCATGTCCGCACACCCACCCCATGTCCGCACAGCCCCCCCATCTACACACAGCCCCCCCCATGTCCGCACACACACCCTCATGTCCCCACAGCCCCCCCCATGTCTGCACACACACCCTCATGTCCCCACAGCCCCCCATCTCCGCACAGCCCCCCCCATATCCGCACACCCACCCCCATCTCTCCACAGACCCCCCCATGTCCGCACAGCCACCCCGCAACAAAACCACCCCGCCGCACCAAAGCCCCTACCCCCTAAGTGCGCCGCACCCCTACACCCTAAGCCCCGACACGCCGCACCTATGCCCCTAAGTCCGCCGCTCCTAACCCCCTACCCCCTAAGTCAGCCGCCCCTAACCACCGCCGCATCCTAAGCCCCGCCGCCTACCCCCTAACTCCGCCGCCCCTACCCCCTAAGCTCCGCCGCATTCTAAGCACCCACCGATACACCCTAAAGCCCCGCCGCCCATCCCCTACTCCCTAAGCCCCGCCGCTTCCTAAGCTCCCGCCGCTGTCCCCCGCCGCTCGCGCTAACACCTAACGCCCTACACCCGAAGCCCCCGCCGTCCCCTAACCTAACGTCCCCGTCGATCACTTACATGCCTTCAAGTCATCTGATCGTCCGTCCGATCCACAATCCCTTCGTCCGGCCAGCCGTCCTCTTCCTCCGGCCCCGGGGGTCTTCTCTCTTCTTTCCGCCATCTCCGCCTCTTCGTCCGGCCCCGGGGATCTTCTGTCTTCTTTTCGCTAACTTCCACCTCCGACGTCCTCTTCCTTCTCATTAAGATAGAATGGACGAAAAATCCGCCATTCTACCTCAATGAGATCTGAGGCCCTCTTCTGATTGGTCGCTGTATACTGCCCTCAGCCAATCAGAAGAGCCCCTCATTTTTTTAAATATTTTAAAATTATTTTTTAATTATTTTTTTTATTATTAAATTTATTTATTTTTTTAAGTCAGACTGAGACACAGTTCTCATTCAGGTCCGCCTTTTTTTTTTTTTTTTATTATTATTTTTATTTAATTATTTATTATTTTTTATTTTTTTATTATTTTTTAATTATTTTTAAATTATTTTTTTTATTATTTAATTTATTTATTTTTTTAAGTGAGAATGAGACACAGTTCTCATTCAGGTCCGCCTTTTTTTTCCCCATTGACATACATTACCGGTGTGTCGGCGATTTTATGGCCGCCGACCTGGTTCTATTTGTCGGCCCTAAAATCGCGGACACACCACTAATACATCTCTATGGGCAGTGAGCTCGAATTCTGATTGGTCGGCGACCAATCCGAAATCGGGCTGACTGCCCATAGAGATGCATTAGCGGTGTGTCCGCGATTTTAGGGCCGACAAATAGAACCAGGTGGGCGGCCATAAAATCGCCGACACACCGGTAATGTATGTCAATGGGGAAAAAAAAGGCGGACCTGAATGAGAACTGTGTCTCACTCTCACTTAAAAAAATAAATAAATTAAATAATAAAAAAAATAATTTAAAAATAATTAAAAAATAATAAAAAAAAAAAAAAAAAAAAAAAAAAATAATTAAATAAAAATAATGTATTTCAATGGGAACAAATAAATTTAATAATAAAAAAAATAATTAAAAAATAATAAAAAAAAAAATAAAAAATAATAAATAATTAAATAAAAATAATAATAAAAAAAATAAATATATGCTAATTATATCAGCCCTTTCAGCGGACCTGAAAGAGAACTGGGTCTCAGCCTAAATAATAAATTTAATAATAAAAAAAATAATTAAAAAATAATTTAAAAATAATAAAAAAAAATTAAAAAAATAATAATTCAATAAAAATAATAATAAAAAAATTAAATATATGCTAATTATATCAGCCCTTTCAGCGGACCTGAAAGAGAACTGGGTCTCAGCCTAAATAATAAATTTAATAATAAAAAAAATAATTAAAAAATAATTTAAAAATAATAAAAAAATAAATAAAAAATAATAAATAATTAAATAAACAATAATAATAAAAAAATAAATGCTAATAATCATAATGAAATACTGCTAATAATAATGCTAAAAATATAATGCTAATAATTATGCTATTAATTAAAAATAATAGATAATTAAATGCATATAAATAACATATAATATTAAGCTATAATATGCTAATATATAATGCTAATAATGCTAATAATAATCATATTAATGCGATTAATAATGCTATTAAGCCTAATAATCATGCATTTATGCTATTCAAATGCTATTCAGCTAATAATATTGCTATTAATGCTAATAATAATGCTATTAATGCTATTAATAATGTTATTAATGCTATTATTAAACTAATAATGCTATTATTAATGCTATTAATGCTAATAATAATGCATTAATGCTATTACTAATGCTATTAATGCTATTAATTATGCTATTAATGCTATTAATGCTAATATTTATCCTATTAATGCTAATTAATGCTAATAATAATGCTATTAATGCTATTAATAATGCTATTAATGCTATTAATTATGCTATTAATGCTATTAATGCTGATATTTATCCTATTAATGGCATATTAATGCTATAATGCTAATAATAATGCTATTAATGCTAATATAATGCTATTAATGCTATAATAATTATAATGCATTATAATGCTATAATGCTATTAAATGCTATTAATTAATATAATGCTATTAATGCTATTAATAATGCTATTAATGCTATTAATTATGCTATTAATGCTAATATTTATCCTATTAATGCTATTAATGCTATTAATTCTAATATTATATCCTAATTAATGCTATTAATGCTATTAATAAGCATAATAATGCTATTAATTATGCTATTATGCTATTAATGCTAATATTATCTATATGCTATTATTTATGCTATTAATGCTATAATATGCTATTAATGCTATTAATGCTAATAATCCTATTATCATAGTATTATTTATGCTATTAATGCTAATAATAATGTTATTAATGCTATTAATTATGCTATTAATGCTAATATTTATCCTATTAATGCTATTAATGCTAATAATAATGCTATTAATGCTATTAATAATGCTATTAATGCTATTAATTATGCTATTAATGCTATTAATGCTAATATTTATCCTATTCATGGTATTATTAATGCTATTAATGCTATTAATAATGTTATTAATGCTATTATTAATGCTAATAATGCTATTATTAATGCTATTAATGCTAATAATAATGCGAGTAATGCTATTAATAATGCTATTAATGCTATTAATTATGCTATTAATGCTATTAATGCTAATATTTATCCTATTAATACTATTAATGCTAATAATAATGCTATTAATGCTATTAATAATGCTATTAATGCTATTAATTATGCTATTAATGCTAATATTTATCCTATTAATGGCATTATTAATGCTATTAATGCTAATAATAATGCTATTAATGCTATTAATAATGTTATTAATGCTATTATTAATGCTAATAATGCTATTATTAATGCTATAATCATTATAATGCTATTAATGCTAATAATATGCTATTAATGCTATTAATAATGCTATTAATGCTATTAATTATGCTATTAATGCTATTAATGCTAATATTTATCCTATTAATGCTATTAATAATGCTATTAATGCTAATAATAATGCTATTAATGCTATTAATAATGTTATTAATGCTATTATTAATGCTAATAATGCTATTATTAATGCTATTAATGCTAATAATAATGCTATTAATGCTATTAATAATGTTATTAATGCTATTATTAATGCTAATAATGCTATTATTAATGCTATTAATGCTAATAATAATGCTATTAATGCTATTAATAATGTTATTAATGCTATTATTAATGCTAATAATGTTATTAATAATGCTATTAATGCTAATAATAATGCTATTAATGCTATTAATACTGTTACTAATGTTCATAATACTGCTAATAATGGTATTAATACTGCTATTACTGCTAATAATAATGCTATGGCTTATATTATTGCTATTGATGATGCGATTATTATTTAAAAATCTTTAAAAAAACAATAAACATATTTTAGATACCCGATGCATTTGCATCAGGCTAACAGCTATAACTACTATAATCAAATTAATGCACGTTCTAGAATCCCGATGCATTTGCATCGGGCTCACAGCTAGTATATATATATATATATATATATATATATATATATATATATAAATATATATATATACTGTATAACGCATCTGGGGCAGTGATGTCACGAGGGGGATGGGCTCTATGGCGCTAGGACTAGCAGCTGTCTCTCCCCCCCTGTGCTCTCACCTTCTTTGAGCGCTCTACCCCCTTTGCGCTCACTCTGTTCTCCTGTGCGCTTGCCCCTCCCCTCCTGTACTCTCTGTGTTCCATTGTGTGCTCTCTCTGCACTCCTGTGCATTAATTTCCCTGGGCTTTATCTTTCCCACAATGTGCTCGCTCCCTTTGTGGTGTCCAAAGAGGCAACGGTGTGAGTATGTGCACATGTAAGCACATGGTCACGCCGCCATCTTTGTATACCAAGGTGTCAAAAGATGGCAGCCACCTGAGTAAGTACGCATGTGCACTTATTCAGGCAGTAATGTGTCAGTGGCAGTTGCAGGAGAGTTGCGGTTTCAGGTGGTGGTGTTTGCTGGCAGTGGCATCGCTTACGGTTCTGTGAAATGTGCCAGAACCACCAGTTGGCACCATGTTTGCACACCCTTCACTTGGTGTAGCACCCTGTGCCAGGTCACCACAGACTTCCCTGGGACACTGAAGGATTTCCCACAGCGAGTAACCCACTTACACACAACACCTTCCACTCCAGGCCTGTAGGGGCAGCTCAACTGGCTGCCTTAAGCCAGATCCCCTAAAAAAACGTGTTCTGGAGGGAAATCAGCGGAGTGTGCAGTAGGGTGATGACTATTTTAAAAATTTTGCAAAACGAAAATGAAACCCCTTACATTGGAGGAACAATTGCATTCAAATGACATTAGTATCATCAAATTTGTAAAATATTCAAAAAGTTCCCCTTCTTTTTCATTTCAAAATTTTCAAAAAAAAGATTTTACGTGTTTTAATTTTAATCTATAAAGAAAATATCTTTCTAAGGCGGCCGTCACACGCTACGATATCTTGCAAGATATCGCTTGAACGCGCCAGATGAAACATCGCTTGAACGATGTCTCTGCGTGTGACGGCAAGATACGACGAGCGAGAATTATTCAAATCGCAAGATCGAGATCTGAGCTCCGGACCTCACATCTTGCGATTTAACGATTTCACGATCTGCCTCATCGTGGTGTATAACACCACGATGAGCGATCTCCCAGCGGCAGAGCCTATGCTGGGAGATGGTAACTATGGTACACGTCGGGTTACTAAGCGATGCGCGGCGCCTAGTAACCCGATGTGTACCATAGTAACCAGCGAGATCGCGGATCCACATCGCCGGTGAGTCTGTCTGTGTGACATCTCACCAGCGATGTGAGCGATATTGTAAGCGATCGCGCGTGCACGTGATCGCTTACAATATCGCTAGCGAGATCGTAGCGTGTGACGGCCGCCTAAGGCCCATTTCACATCAGCGGTTTTCGCTGATCGCAGCAGATGCGGTGAAAAAAAACGCAACTGCCGCGATTACCGCATAACGGCTGCACTTGCGGTGTACTTGCAGCAAGCCCCATACAATGTATATGCGGGCTTGCGGCAGGTGCGGCAAGTGCGGCCGCGGAAAAAAACGCCACATGCAACGTTTTTTTCGCGACCGCACTTGCCGCAAGTGCCTATGCCGCACTTGCCGCACCTGCCACAAGCCCGCATATACATTGTATGGGGCTTGCCGCAAGTAAACCGCAAGTGCAGCCGTTATGCGGTAATCACAGCAGTTGCGGTTTTTTCACGGCAACTGCCGCGATCAGCGCAAAACCGCTGATGTAAAAGGGGCCTAAGTTGTAACAAAAAGTGGTATTTTATTCACATCTAGAACATTCTGGAATATTTTAAAATATTTTGTAATTTAGTATTATCTTCTCTTTTTCAGTGCCAAGCTTCCAGTTTTACGATCAAGAAGTGCAGTACAGGTCATTCAGAAAATGTCTTCTAGAAATTCCAGCAACAGTGTAAAGGCAAACAGGTCTATCTGGACGAGGAATCTGCCCTCCTGTTCTCAACATAAAAGGGATCCAAGTATTCCATATGTCGCTCTCCAATCTCACACGGATGCCAACGAACTGCCAAATTCTTGGAAACTAGGATTGTATGGATGCAAGAAAATAAGAACCACACCGTATCATCCCCAAACAAATGGTCTTTGCGAGAAAATGAACAACATTGTCATCGACATGTTAAAGACTTTACCACTTGAAGAGAGTAATCAGTGGCCAGAAAAGCTACCTGACTTAGTGGATATATACAATCACATCCCTGTCAGTTCTACTAACTACGCACCAGCATACTTAATGCGAGCAAGACCTGGAAAACTCCCAATTGACTTGGAGATGGGAGCAGTAGAACCAACCCAAGATACTTCAGAAGAAGATTGGAATTATTACCGTCAAGAACAGTACAAGAAAGTTCAGGAATGTGTTGAAAAGAACTTGGATCAAAGTAGAAGTAAACAAGAACATGACTTCAACAAACATGCTTCAGCTGAACCATTGTTACCAGGTAAACTTGTTCTCAAAAGAATAAGAAGAAACAACAAACTAGACGACCAACGGGAATCTGATCCATATACTGTTATGCAATCCAATTTTAATAATTCCAAAACTTGCGTAATTAGCAGAACAACTTTAACCGTGTCAAGAGATCATCTCAAGAAATGTCCTGACCAATTGAAACCACCAGAAGTAAACTTAGTAACCATAGTTGAAGAAACAAGAGAAAGAGTGATTCACACTGAAATAGGAGATTTACCAGAAGACTGGCCTCAATATAATGGAGCAGTCATAATACCAGTGCTCTCATTTTATCAACCAGTGGAAAATCAAATTCCAATTCAACCTGTAGAAGAACAGATACAAATACTAGAAGAACCAAGAAGACCAGAAGAACCTGTTCAAGTGCAAGAGGGGCAGCCTGTTGTACCGGAACCAGAGATTCCTGCAATCTGTGAACCTGTTAGTCCACTAGAAAGACTATATGAATACTACAGTATCCCAGAGTCACGTAGATCCAACAGATTAAGAGATAGTGCACCCACAGCACCAGACATAGACACTAGTGATACACCAGTACTGCGCAGATCAACCCGTAGTAACTTTGGTCAGTTACCACTCAGATTTAGAGAGTGAAATATAGACTGTCAAAATGGAGAAGTATGAATAGTGACTTTTGTATATACAAATATGAATAGTAGTGTATAGAAGGGTGGAGGAACTGGGCACAGCCTCAAGCATATCAAGTTACGGTTAGAAAGTGCCTAGGATAGAGGGAAGGTAAGACCCGGTCTCCTAAGCAGAGACACCCATAGGGAATTTGTGTAAAGTATGTTAACCCTTAATGTGTTTAAAGTAATCAGAGACTTTACTGCTGGACTTTACCCTTTTCCCCGGATTTCCCATTTGTTTAACCCCGGACTACAGTCACAGGACTAGTGTGGCTAAAAATTACTTTTCCTCCTTTTCCCAGCCTGCGGCAGATGGACTAGTGCCGTAAGGACTGCTGTTCATCATTTTTCCATGTTATAAACTATTCAGTGATTTTTGTATATTTCGAATCTTAAGACTCTGTATATAATTGTTATCATTCTTGTTTATATGTAAAACAAAAACTTTGCTCAGTCCGGGAGTACTGAGGTAAACTAGGGGGGAATGTGGCACCCTGTGCCAGGTCACCACAGACTTCCCTGGGACACTGAAGGATTTCCCACAGCGAGTAACCCACTTACACACAACACCTTCCACTCCAGGCCTGTAGGGGGAGCTCAACTGGCTGCCTTAAGCCAGATCCCCTATAAATACAGGTTCTGGAGGGAAATCAGCGGAGTGTGCAGTCACTACAGAACTGTGAAGAGTTAGTGAGCTGAGCTGGTGCTGGAGCCGTGCTAGGCCCCGACCAGCATACTCCAGAGGCAGTGGTAGACCCGCAGAGTAGGGGTCGAAGGCAGAGGAGAGAAACGTGTTACCAAAGGGGGGTAGAGGGGTCATACCGACTCACCCCACCAGAGTTCCGGTCACTGGGTCCGAGTCTGCAGGGACAGAAAGAATAGGCCCCGCAGAGAATCCAGCACCATCAGGAGGCTTAGCTTCCCGGACACCCGCAGAACCAACCGTTGAGAGCCAGGGACCGTGAGTACATACATCGGGATCCCAAGAGAGAACCCTCAGTGCAGTGGAGAGAGAGATAGAAGTAATGGTCCGGTCAGGTTCCATGCCTGCCAGACTCCAAACAGGAAAGCTAAAAGTAAGGAGGCCTACAACCCTACTCGCTGTGGAGATCCCAAAGTGTTTCCCTCATTCCGGATGAGTGTACCTGCAACCGAACAACAGTACAGGTACCAAAAGATTTTTGTGTGTGCGTGTCCCTCCTTCCACCTGCACCACACTGATTGCGCTCCCCTATTCCAACCTTGCACAGAAACGACTGTGCTACCCTATTCCACTATTACAACTCTCAGCCCCGGGGATCCCTCTCCTCCTGTAGGGAGCTAATCCATCTTGCTGCCGCCCATCACCCCGGAGGCCCTAGCAGCGCCGGTGCAATCACCGGACTCTACAGGTGGCGTCACGACTTGACATTTTTATTATTTTTCTTTTCCCCAATTTTCGCTGCTTCCCTCAGGCCCACGTCTTCAGGCACCGCTACCCGTGACTTCCCCCAGACCGCGCCTGAGAGATCCGAGTCACCCCCTGGCCTGGGCTGGACATTGGCGCGTGACAGCAGGACACCCGGACTCCGGAAGTGATAGAGGGGACAAAATAATTATGTAACTGGTCCCCTGTGTGCTCTCTTTGCTCCCCCCAGTGTGCTCTCTCTGCCCCCCCGTGTGCTTTCTCTGCCCCCCCCATGCTGTCTCTGCCTCCCCAAGTGCTCTTGCTCTGCCCACTTGTGTGCTCTCTCTGCCCCCTTGTGTGTTCGCTCTTCCCCTTGTGTGATCTCCCTGCCCCCCCAGTGTGATCTCGCTCTGCTATCTTGTGTACTCTCTCTGCCCTCTTGTGTGCTGTCTTCTCCCCCTGTGTGATTTCTCTTCCCCCTTGTGTGCTCTTTCTGCCCCATTGTGTGCTTTTTCTGTCCCCTTGTGTGCTCTCTCTTCTCCCCTGTGCACTCTCTCTTCGATCCCCTGTGCACTCTCTCTGCCCCCAGTGTGATCTTTATGCCCCTTGTGTGCTCTCTCTGCCCCGTGTGCACTTTCTCTTTGATCCCTGTGCACTCTGTGCCTCCCTGTGTGCTCTCTCTCTGGCCCCCAGTGTACTCTGTAACTGCACCTGCCCGCACTAGATATGCGCAGGTGCAGTTACTCATTCCGTGGGGATTCCTAGTGAAGGCTGCAGGTAGCGTATCCAGCGGCGGGTTCCTGGTATCGGTTTTGGGTGTTATCCGATTCAAGTGTCCGGCGTCACCTATTGCAGTACTGCACAATGGTACCAGCGGGCACCATATTGGCACAAGAAACAGAGAAAAAAGTGTTTCAGCTCACTAACATTCATCCAATTGAGGTCACTCCCGGAGTTAGTAGGGTGCGGTACACGGATAAGATCCTGAGCCGACTCCGAGGTGAATGAAGCATATACACCTCCCAGGTGAATGAAGCTATACACCATACAAAAAGGGGAAGTCCAGTCACCAGCAATATGGCATGATAGGCCTCTTTCACACATCCGTGCCTCCGCCACGTGTGCGGTCCTTGCGGACACATGCTGGAGGCACGGACATTCGGGGACATACGATCCCCTATGGACCCATGCACACGTTCGTGTTTCCGCACAGACCGTGTCTCTATGTGGAGCACATGCGTGTCCGTGTGCTCCACACAGCGACTTGTCCGTTTCTCTGCGGAGCCACGGACCGCTTTTTTGTCAAAACGTCCTGCACAAGGATGTTCACACTGTGACATCCGTGTGCACAGACCATGGACAAAACCAAAAAGCCTGAAAATGAAGAATTTTATACTCACCTCGCTCCAGCGGTGTCTGCTCCTCTCACTTCCGGTGCCGCTGATTAGGGCTCATGAATATTCACTTCACTGAGCCCAAGAGCGGACCGGAAGAGAGAGGAGCAGCGGCGCTGGAGGGAGGTGAGTATGCAGAGACAGGCTGTCCACGGCCCCACAGATAGTACACTGACTGCACACATTGTGTCACACGTCCGTGACACGTGTGCACGCCCCGCCCCCAAACGGCCTTGTTTCACACGTCCGTGGTGACACGGATGTGTGAAAGAGGCCTTACATAGAGGAATATTAGGCTTGCTTACGCCGTTTCAGACCACAGAGGGTCTGAAATGGCGTAAGCAAGATGTTTTTATGAAGCTACAATAAAGGATAAAGGTTTTTAATATCATAGCCTAATATTCCTCTATCAAACATGCTATATTGCTGGTGACTGGACCTCTCCTTTTTGTATGGTGTATATGCCATATTGGCACACCCATCAATGGGATGGAAGTTGATGTCAGATGCCACAAGGTAATTAAATACTGTAGATGGAGATATGCAGTGCCTTAAAAGGTATTTGACTCACCGTGGCTGGGACTCCGGTTTTAGACAGGCTGTAGCTCCTTCCTCCTTGTCACGGGTGGGCCGCGCCTGCCGGTAGTGGGGCCCGGTGGAGTGCAGATCAAAAGTTGAAGATGTCTTGTAAGGAACAGATTAAAGGGGTTTAATTTATTCGTGACGCCACCTATGAGTAGTTTCGGTAATCGTTACCGACGCTGCGGAACCTCCGGGGGATGGACAGCAGCAAGATGGAACGCTCCCCACAGGCTGAGCGGTGATCCCCGGAGGCTGGAGCTGCTTAAGATGTTGTGTGGGCAGCTGCGGTTACCTTGTAGTGCGGACGGACAGTTCATAAGGAAGCACGGACACAGAAAGTCTCTGCAACGGGTCTTTACTGTAACCAGCAGGCAGTACATGGTATACAGTTACGGGTAGTAGACCGGGTGGACTCAGCAGTGATAGTGTCCCTCAGAGATCCGCAAGTGTTCCTCCATTCTAGCTAAGTGTTTTGCCATTGTCGCCCAGGAATACCAGATCGGGTACGGGGAGGCTGCTTCAATGCCCTATCCAAGATGTACGTTGTGGATGTTTTGGGGAGCCTTGGATCCCTCGGTGGGTACACCGCTGGTTAGACGACTGAAAGTTGGCGGGTGGTGGGGTGCTCCTGTGAAGCTGCTCCTCCAACGTTCTGGTTCGCATAGCAGAGGTGAACTGCTGCCAGCTTCGGTACCAGTGAACCGGCTGTGAAGTCTTTGGGCACGGGAGTCTTTTGGAACCCGTTTTGATGATGCCCGATCCCGGTTGTTGAGGCTTCAGGTGCTGACAGCCGACCGGTGACGGCCCGGGGGCTGCACGGGGTGCGGAGCCCCCGCTCCTACTCCAAGTTCTAGACTGCTCAGGTCAAGTTCTAGACTCTTTCTTGACTGACTAGACTAAGTGTCTGTTCTCCCTACACACTTCCCTAGCGCTCCACCCACCAGGACCCTGGATTGGTCCTCTGTTCTAGGTGATGCATGCAGGGTTGGATCTCAAAGTTAACTGGGTCACTGCTGTGTCAGAGAATATTGCGGCTGCATTTATGGCATTTATACCCTCTTGTGACGCACTCGTTGCGGGGCGCCACATATTCATTCCCAGTGAATTTTTCCACCACGTTTTCACGTTACACCCACAAATTTAAATATATTTTATTGGAATTTTATGTGATATATGAACACCATGGCTATGATCACACATTGCTTTTTTGCTGCTTTTTTGGCACATTTTTGTGTACAGATTATAGGTCATTTGCCTACAGAAGATGTTTAAAGGGAACCTGTCAGCTCTTTTCGCCCCTCCTAACCTATCACCACCTGTCCCTGCAGCATCCTACTACTTTTCTAATCATCCCTCTCTGACCTCTGATATATGGGATTTATAAAAGTTGAACAGATCAGTTTATAAACTTACAAAATCCATGTCAGGTGGGCATTCCTACAGTGCTTCTGATGGGTAGGCGCTGGCGGTGTCCCAAGGACCGCTCTCCCCCCACCTCGTTGCTGTAATTATGCCCTGATGGGTGTAATCATTCTTTCACGACCGATGTCCTAATTTAAATTTCCTGCCCTGCTCTTCTGGGTTTATGACGCGGATGCTGGCCGCCGCTTCATATCCAGGCATGCGCACTGCGCCGGGGGTAGAAGACGCACAGGCCGCTTTCAAAATGCTATCTGCATATACGCTGAAGGTGGCATTGTGGCATTGTGCCAGCCCATGGTCGCCAGGAAACCATTCTAAGCTTCGAAAAGGTGAGTATCCCCCCCCGAAAAAAACAGTATGTGTGTATATATATATATATATATATGTGTGGCGCCCCGCACCGAGTGCGTCACAGGAGGGTATTGCAGCCAAAACAGCAGCAGCAATATTCTCCGACTCAGCAGTCACATGGTTAACTCAGAGATCCATACCCTACATGCATCACCTAGCATAGAGGGCCAATCAGGTCCTGGTGGGCGGAGTGTAGTGGTAGTGTGTAGTGGAGAACTGAGTACAGTTAGTCAGTAAGAGAAAGAGAGAAAAAGAGAGAACTCTCCGAGCAACGTAGGAGAAGGAGCAAAACCAACGAGCTCTGCAACCTAGGAGAGGGGGCCTGCACAGTCCCATGCAGCCCCCTGGCCATCACCCTGGTTGAGCACCATTATTCCCGGTGCATTCACAACCGATCAACGGGCATCTACATGCGGGTCCAAAATCATCCCGTGCAGGGCCGTATTTGCCCTTAGGCACTTGTAGGCACGTGCCTAGGGCGGCAGAATTTGTTAGAGGGTGGCGCCTGATCGTGGTGTTTTTTTTTTTTTTGTTTTTTTTTTCCCGACTCTGGGCCGGCCGGAAGACGAGGAGAAGGAGGGGCCCGCCGAGGAGCAGAAGCTTGAAGTTCCCGCTCTCCTCCTTCCTGTGTCTTCCGCGCTCCCAAGTGCTGCTGCTGCTGAGGAGGTGGCGATGGTACTGGCGGCTCCACCACCCAGCCGCCCCCCCAGACCCAGAGGACGGGGAAGCAGCCGGCCAGAGCGCGCGGGCACTGAAGGCTGGAGGATGGTGCACCTGGCGGCGGAGCTCCTGTTGCACATCACTGTGCTCAGAGGGAGACCGGCCAGTGACAGCAGCCTGCACCAGGTGAGGACGCTATAAGTGTGGGGAAACTGTGCAGGGACAGAGGAGCAAGGGGACCTAGGAGAAGAGGACAGAGGCACATAGGGACCAAGGAGAAGAGGACAGAGGCACAGGGGGACCGAGGAGAAGAGGACAGAGGCGCAGGGGGACCAAGGAGAAGAGGACAGAGGCACAGGGGGACCAAGGAGAAGAGGACAGAGGCACAGGGGGACCAAGGAGAAGAGGACAGAGGCGCAGGGGGACCAAGGAGAAGAGGACAGAGGCGCAGGGGGACCAAGGAGACAAGGACAGAGGCGCAGGGGGACCAAGGAGAAGAGGACAGAGGCACAGGGGGACCGGGGAGAAGAGGACAGAGGTGCAGGGGGACCAAGGAGAAGAGGACAGAGGCACAGGGGGACCGAGGAGAAGAGGACGAGAGGCGCATGGGGACCAAGGAGAAGAGGACAGAGGCACAGGGGGACCAAGGAGAAGAGGACAGAGGCGCAGGGGGACCGAGGAGAAGAGGACAGAGGCGCAGGGGGACCAAGGAGAAGAGGACAGAGGCACAGGGGGACCGAGGAGAAGAGGACAGAGGTGCAGGGGGACCAAGGAGAAGAGGACAGAGGCACAGTGGGACCGAGGAGAAGACAGAGGCGCAGGAGGACCGAGGAGAAGAGGACAGAGGTGCAGGAGGACCGAGATGAAGAGGACAGAGGCACAGGTGGATCGAGGAGAAGAGGACAGAGGGGCAGAAGGACAGAAATGGAGGGGCAAAAGGACAGAATAGGGGGACAGAGAAGAAGAGGACAGAGGGGCAGGGGGACAGAAACAAGGGGACAGGAGGAGAGGAAAGAGGAGCAGCAGGAGGGACAGAAGAGAGGAGGACAGAGGAGCAGCAGGAGGGACAAAGGAGAGGAGGACGGGGGTGCAAGAGGAGCAGCAGGAGGGACAGAGTAGAGGAGGACGGGGGTGCAGGAGGACAGAGGAGAGCAGGACGGGGGTGCAGGAGAACAGCCAAGCAGCAGGAGGGACAGGGGAGAGGAGGACGGGGGTGCAGGAGGGCAGAGGAGAGGAGGACGGGGGTGCAGGAGGGACAGAGGATAGGAGGACGGGGGTGCAGGAGGGACAGGAGAGGAGGATGGAGATTGCAGGAGGACAGAGGAGGAGAGGAGGACAGAGGTGAGGAGGACGGGGGTGGAGGAGGGCAGAGGAGAGGAGGACGGGGGTGCAGGAGGGCAGAGGAGAGGAGGACGGGGGTGCAAGAGGACAGAGGAGAGGAGGACGGGGGTGCAGGAGGACAGAGGAGAGGAGGACGGGTGTGCAGGAGGACAGAGGAGAGGAGGACGGGGGTGCAGGAGGACAGAGGAGAGGAGGACGGGGGTCAGGAGAACAGCCGAGCAGCAGGAGGGACAGGGGAGAGGAGGACGGGGTGCAAGAGGAGCAGCAGGAGGGACAGAGGAGAGCAGTACGGGGGTGCAGGAGGACAGAGGAGAGCAGGACGGGGGTGCAGGAGAACAGCCAAGCAGCAGGAGGGACAGGGGAGAGGAGGACGGGGGTGCAAGAGGAGCAGCAGGAGGGACAGAGGAGAGCAGGACGGGGGTGCAGGAGGACAGAGGAGAGCAGGATGGGGGTGCAGGAGGGACAGAGGAGAGGAGGATGGGGGTGCAGGAGGGACAGAGGAGAGGAGGATGGGGTTGCAGGAGGATAGAGGAGGACAGAGGGGAGGAGGACGGGGGTGCAGGAGGGCAGAGGAGAGGAGGACGGGGGTGCAGGAGGGATAGAGGATAGGAGGACGGGGGTGCAGGAGGGACAGGAGAGGAGGATGGGGTTGCAGGAGGACAGAGGAGGAGAGGAGGACAGAGGTGAGGAGGACGGGGGTGCAGGAGGGCAGAGGAGAGGAGGACGGGGTTGCAAGAGGACAGAGGAGAGGAGGACGGGGGTGCAGGAGGACAGAGGAGAGGAGGACGGGTGTGCAGGAGGACAGAGGAGAGGAGGACGGGGGTGCAGGAGGACAGAGGAGAGGAGGACGGGGGTGCAGGAGAACAGCCGAGCAGCAGGAGGGACAGGGGAGAGGAGGACGGGGGTGCAAGAGGAGCAGCAGGAGGGACAGAGGAGAGCAGGACGGGGGTGCAGGAGGACAGAGGAGAGCAGGACGGGGGTGCAGGAGAACAGCCAAGCAGCAGGAGGGACAGGGGAGAGGAGGACGGGGGTGCAAGAGGAGCAGCAGGAGGGACAGAGGAGAGCAGGACGGGGGTGCAGGAGGGACAGAGGATAGGAGGACGGGGGTGCAGGAGGGACAGAGGAGAGGAGGATGGGTTGCAGGAGGATAGAGGAGGACAGAGGGGAGGAGGACGGGGGTGCAGGAGGGCAGAGGAGAGGAGGACGGGGTGTGCAGGAGGGACAGAGGATAGGAGGACGGGGGTGCAGGAGAACAGCCAAGCAGCAGGAGGGACAGGGGAGAGGAGGACGGGGGTGCAAGAGGAGCAGCAGGAGGGACAGAGGAGAGCAGGACGGGGGTGCAGGAGGACAAGGAGAGCAGGACGGGGGTGCAGGAGGGAAAGAGGATAGGAGGACGGGGGTGCAGGAGGGACAGAGGAGAGGAGGATGGGGTTGCAGGAGGATAGAGGAGGACAGAAGGGAGGAGGACGGGGGTGCAGGAGGACAGAGGAGAGCAGGACGGGGGTGCAGGAGAACAGCCGAGCAGCAGGAGGGACAGGGGAGAGGAGGACGGGGGTGCAAGAGGAGCAGCAGGAGGGACAGAGGAGAGGAGGACGGGGGTGCAGGAGGACAGAGGAGAGCAGGACAGGGGTGCAGGAGGACAGAGGAGAGCAGGACGGGGGTGCAGGAGAACAGCCAAGCAGCAGGAGGGACAGGGGAGAGGAGGACGGGGGTGCAAGAGGAGCAGCAGGAGGGACAGAGGAGAGCAGGACGGGGGTGCAGGAGGACAGAGGAGAGCAGGACGGGGGTGCAGGAGGGACAGAGGATAGGAGGACGGGGGTGCAGGAGGGACAGATGAGAGGAGGATGGGGTTGCAGGAGGATAGAGGAGGACAGAGGGGAGGAGGACGGGGGTGCAGGAGGGCAGAGGAGAGGAGGACGGGGGTGCAGGAGGGACAGAGGATAGGAGGACGGGGGTGCAGGAGGGACAGGAGAGGAGGATGGGGTTGCAGGAGGACAGAGGAGGAGATGAGGACAGAGGTGAGGAGGACGGGGGTGGAGGAGGGCAGAGGAGAGGAGGACGGGGGTGCAGGAGGGCAGAGGAGAGGACGGGGGTGCAAGAGGACAGAGGAGAGGAGGACGGGGGTGCAGGAGGACAGAGGAGAGGAGGACGGGTGTGCAGGAGGACAGAGGAGAGGAGGACGGGGGTGCAGGAGGACAGAGGAGAGGAGGACGGGGGTGTAGGAGGACAGAGGAGAGGAGGATGGGGTTGCAGGAGGATAGATGAGCAGCAGGAGGGGCAGAGGAGAGGAGGACAGAGGAAAGGAGGACGGAGGTGCAGGAGGACAGGAGCAGCAGGAGGGACTGAGGAGAGAAAGACGGGGGAGGACTGAGGCTGTGGCTGCCGCTGTGTTTGGTGATAATGGCGGCTGTACCATGTGTCTGCCTCCATGCAGCTGCCGCCACGTTCCTGAGTTGGCAGGGTGTGGCATGCTTGGAGTTGTAGTTCTCCTACCTGCCTGTCCTATATGATTTCTAGGCAGTGTGTTGGGTGCTGGGTGTTGTTGTTCTTCCAGGTGGGCTCAGTGTTGTCCTGCCGCCCGTCTGTGGCCTGTCTGTCTCTTCTGGGATGTCCTCAGCTCTGTGCTGTGCACAGACAGTGTACCACCATCTCCCCAGCTCCGTGCTATGCACAGTGTACCACCATGTCCTCAGCTTCATGCTGTGCACAGACAGTGTACCGTACACTGTCTGTGCACAGCACGGAGCTGAGGATATGGCGGTACACTGTCTGTGCAAAGCACAGAGCTGGGGAGATGGTGGTACACTGTCTTTGCACAGCACAGAGCTGAGGATATGGCGGTACACTGTCTGTGCAAAGCACAGAGCTGGGGAGATGGTGGGACACAGCACAGAGCTGAGGACATAGTGGTACAGTGTCTATGCACAGAGCTGAGGACATGGTGGTACACTGTGCACAGCACGGAGCTGAGGACATGGTGGTACACTGTGCACAGCACGGAGCTGAGGACATGGTGGTACACTGTGCACAGCACGGAGCTGGGGACATGGTGGTACACTGCACAGCACGGAGCTGGGGACATGGTGGTACACTGTGCACAGCGCGGAGCTGTGGGGACATGGTGGTACACACTGTGCACAGGATGGAGCTGGGACATGGTGGTACACTGTGCACAGCACGGAGCTGAGGACATGGTGGTACACTGTGCACAGCACGGAGCTGAGGACATGGTGGTACACTGTCTGTGCACAGCACAGAGCTGGGGACATGGTGGTACACTGTCTCCCGCCGCCTTAAAATCGGTCTGTTTCTCATTCAGGAAAGTCGGATGAGTGTCATCGGTTTTTGGTCCATTTGGCATCCAACTGCTGTGCGAGTGTCCGACATTTCTCTCAGATCACATCCGTGTGCAATCTGTTCTTTCCTCAGCAGCTATTACTGTAGAATCATTTACAGGAACATTTTACAGTGTTCTCCGTTACAGAATGATAATGTATCCGTGAAAAAAAACTGATGGTCCGTGTGCGGTCCGTGATTTTGTCGGACCCATAGACTTGCATTGCTGAGTCTCGGTGTGAATCGCAGAGTGTCACAGAATGTTGCGACTTTTTTTCTCATCCTGAATCTGGCTGGGAAAAAAGCGTCCGACACCCGTCAGTGTGCTCTCAGAGATTGATTAACATTGGTCTGAGTGTAATGTGATGAAATCACACATTGCACTCATCCGAGTTTCACGCCAATGTGTCCGTACCCTAATAATAAAATCCATATAGTAATCCTACAATGTCTGCGGGACATGGTATGGGGAGGGTTTAAGGCTCAGTTAGTACACTCCATACTTCTTGTTATTAACCAGTTAATGCTCTCTTGTCCACCGCACTGCAGCGTCAAAAGAGGAAGACAGCGAGACAGGCAGCAACACGGCGTCAGAGGACCCCTGACCTCGAAATACAAGATCCTCAGATCCTGGTATTGTGACATCATATTAAGAGTAATATTTTTTGCACTTATATTACACTATGAACTCCACAGCACTTTACATACATCATCTATTATAGAAAGATCCCAGCACTCATCTATTAGTTGCTTGTTAGTGTTTAATTGAAGACATATATACAGGGTTGGTGGTGACAGCAAACGTTTCGGTCTTGTGACAGACCTTTATCAATACGTCACTATGAAAAAACAGTAAAAAGTACAGTGAAAATATATACAGTGCAAAAAGGTGAAATATATATCTGTCCATATATATACACATTATATACAGAATTGACACTACGTTACATAGTATGGTAAAAAAAACAGGGTTTCTTATTATGCATAAGGTCCTAGTAAAATAACGAGATAAGCAGCTAAAGATAAGAGAATAGGAGATCTCAAAAAATGAAATTTAGAGTAACATGGGAGTGTGTTATCAGTTGGCTAGGCTGATTACCTGTTGTTCCTGGTGAGGAGTCAAGGCTGGCTTGCAAATGATACATATGATGTTATGTCATGGAGACTTTGAGTAACTATGGAGAGAAGGTGGTCGTGTAAATAAGGAATATAGATATCACTTAGATATCTAAGATGTAAACTAGATAGTGTTACCTTTTAGACAGGTGTTACCTGTCTAAAAGGTAACACTATCTAGTTTACATCTTAGATATCTAAGTGATATCTATATTCCTTATTTACACGACCACGAGTGACCGATGTTCGACCTTATTCACGAAGAAATGGCTACAACCCGAGGTTCTGATAGAGCCAGAGATGATACAAAGAGTTGTCCTGGACAAGTATCTAAGAGCTCTCCCGCCAGCCCTGAGAAAATGGGTAAACCATGGAAACCCCACGATGGCAGATCAGCTGGTGGATCTAGTGAAGCGTTATTCCGTGGCGGGAGGACTCCTGGATGATGATACACATCCTCCCTTTTCTCCCTCTCCACGATGATCTGGTAAGACTGTTCTAGGGTCTAGGGGAGGTGGAAAAAGTTCTAAGACAGTGGGGGAGGAAAACGGGACTTACGGGCTAAGTAAGGGGCCCGTAAGGTGTTTCCGCTGCCAGGAGGTGGGCCACATTGCTGCGAACTGTCCAATAACTGCTGAAACAATGCAGTGCAATGTCACAGACTTTGAAAAATGCATGTCTATGGTTTCACGGGTAGTGTGTGTTGCTGCATGTCAAGGTGATATAGAAAAACACCTGTGTGACTTGTCCGTTGATGGCAAAAATGTTGTTGCTTGATAGATTCGGAGAGTGTGGTGACTCTGTTAAAGGCCAGTCTGGTGTCAGTCCCGACTGGTGCGGCAGGTACATTTTCTGTGACGTGTGTGCATGGAAACACCTGCTCGTACCTCAAAACTTGCATGATGTCATTCTTGGCAGGGATTTTCCCCACTTTTGGAAGTTGTGGGAGAACCAGTTGGTACCCTGGGGTAACAGCACAGGTGACCCTTCTCCAAAGCCTCGAGTGGGCCCAGAGCCCTTGGAGGATGCCCCACAAGAGGACTCAGGGGAGGACTTAGCTGTAAATGACCTCCAGTTCCCATTTTCAGTTATAGCTGGAGATTCCAATAAACGTAGGGCAGAGGTGGAGGCTGGCGGCCGTCCACCTCCCCGTTTGCTGGCTTCAGAAGTCCAGAAAGATGACTTCCAAAGTGAGCAAATGAGAGATCCTACCCTTTCTCAGACTAAAAAAAATGTAAAAGTGGTAAATGGGGAACAGGTGGATTCAGGTGCTAGGCTGGCTTGGGAGACATGGTACAACGATTGGTCGTGCCGAAAACCTACAGGCGGAGAGTGCTGGACGTGGCACACGGACACTTGATGGGGGGGTCACCTGGGAGTCCAAAAAAACACAGAAAGTATATTACACTGTTTTGTTTGGCCAGGCATGCATCAAGATATTCGCACATATTGCGGGTCTTGTCCTGACTGGCAAATCTCTGCGCCCAGGCCCCGCTTTTGTAGCCCCTTGGTACTCCTACCTATGATCGAGATCCCATTTGAGAGGACTGGAATGGATTTGATTGGGCCTTTCTCCAGGTCTGCATGTGGACACCAACACATCCTTGTCATCTTGGATTATGCCACTTCTTACCCTGAGGCCATACGTTTGCGTAACTCGGCCACCAAGACCATTGCCAAGGAGCTGGTGCATGTGTTCAGTCGAGTCGGCATCCCAAAACAAATACTCGCAGACCAGGGGACCCCCTTTATGTCAAAGGTAATGAAAGAGCTCTGCTAGCTGTTACAGATAGCACAGTTACGCACCTCCGTGTATCACTCTCAAACAGACGGACTGGTCGAGCGGTTCAACAAAACCTTGAAACAGATGCTCCGAAAGGTGATAGACAAAGATGGGAAGAACTGTGACTACTTACTCCCGTAATTGCTTTTTGCCATCAGGGAGGTACCTCAGTCTTCTATCGCATTCTCACCCCTCGAGTTTCTGTACGCCCGACGTCCCCGTGGACTGTTGGACGTCGCTAAAAAAATCTGGGAGGGACAAGAAACACCGTTCAAAAGCATAATAGACCATGTAACCAAAATTCAGGACCATATTGCGGCCGTTATGCCCATTGTTAAAGAGCATATAATACAGGCTCAAGGATCACCGAAAAGAATTTATGATAGGGGGGCCAAGATCTGTACTTTTGCACCCGGAGATAGGGTGTTGATCCTGGTCCCCACGGTGGAAAGTAAATTCCTGGCAAAGTGGCAAGGCCCCTTTGAAATTATGGCACGGGTGGGTGAGGTAAACTACAAAGTGCACCAGCCTGGTAAAAGGAAGCCTGAACACAGGGCCGGCGTCAGCACCCAGCATACCCGGGCAAGTGCCGGGGCCCTGAACAGCTGGGGGGGGGCCCACTGGCCATCAGGGACAGGCAGCCTTGACAGCCAGGGGCCCATTAGGGACAGGTAGTCCTATTAACAAGGCGTACATCAGGCAGACTCCGCAAGGAGCTGAGTGCTCCACTGAGCTCCAAGTGCACATGGCTAATTTGCATGCGATGCAGATTAGCCATGTTCTGGCTCCAGGGAGCAGTGCAGCTTCCTCCTTTGCCTACTGTAGAAGAGTGATGAGTCATCACCCTCCGACTTCATCACACTGCTGCAGGAAGGAGGAAGTTCCACAGTCCCGGGAGCTGCTGCTATAAGGATGTGGTGGGGAAGAATCTGAGGAGGATACAGTCCCAGGGGGAGCGGATGGAAGGGATGGAAGGTGAGTATGATCAGCAGGATGGGGGATTATGTGTACCATGGAGGCTGTGCTGACTGTATATACAGGCTGTGCTGACTATATATAGAGGCTGTGCTGACTGTATACGGAGGCTGTGCTGGCTGTATATGGAGGCTGTGTTGATTGTATATAGAGGCTGTGCTGACTGTATATACAGACTGTGCTGACTGTATATACAGGCTGTGCTTACTGTATATACAGGCTGTGCTGACTATATATAGAGGCTGTGCTGACTGTATATAGAAGCTGTACTGACTGTATATAGAGGCTGTGCTGACTGTATACGGAGGCTGTGCTGACTGTATATACAGTGTTGGCAAAAAGTATTTACACCCCTGCAATTCTGTCAGATAATACTCAGTTTCTTCCTGAAAATGATTGCAATCACAAATTCTTTGGTATTATTATCTTAATTTAATTTGTCTTCAATGAAAAAAACACAAAAGAGAATGAAGCAAAAAGCAAAACATTGATCATTTTACACAAAACTTCAAAAATGGGCCAGACAAAAGTATTGGCACCCTCAGCCTAATACTTGGTTGCACAACCTTTAGCCAAAATAACTGCGATCAGCCGCTTCCGTTAACCATCAATGAGTTTCTTACAATGCTCTGCTGGAATTTTAGACCATTCTTCTTTGACAAACTGCTCCAGGTCCCTGATATATGAAGGGTGCCTTCTTCAAACTGCCATTTTAGATATCTCCACAGGTGTTCTATGGGATTCAGGTCTAGACTCATTGCTGGCCACCTTACAAGTCTCCAGTGCTTTCTGTCAAACCATTTTCTAATGCTTTTTGAAGTGTGTTTTGGGTCATTGTCCTGCTGGAAGACCCATGACCTCTGAGGGAGACCCAGCTTTCTCACACTGGGCCCTACATTATGCTGCAACATTTGTTGATAGTCTTCAGACTTCATAATGCCATTCACACGGTCAAGCAGTCCAATGCCAGAGGCAGCAAAGCAACCCCAAAACATCAGGGAACCTCCACCATGTTTGACTGTAGGGACCGTGTTCTTTTCTTTGATAGCCTCTTTTTTTCTCCTGTAAACGCTATGTTGGTGCCTTTGCCCAAAAAGAGAAAACATTCTTCCAAAACATTTTAGGCTTTCTCAGGTAAGTTTTGGCAAACTCCAGCCTGGCTTTTTTACGTCTCGGGGTAAGAAGTGGGGTCTTCCTGGGTCTCCTATCATACAGTCCCTTTTCATTCAGACGCCGACGGATAGTAGGTGTTGACACTGTTGTACCCTCGGACGGCAGGGCAGCTTGAACTTGTTTGGATGTTAGTCAAGGCTCTTTATCCACCATCCGCACAATTTTGCGTTGAAATCTCTTGTCAATTTCTCTTTTCCGTCCACATCTAGGGAGATTAGCCACAGTGCCATGGGCTTTAAATGTCTTGATGACACTGCGCACGATAGACACAGAAACATTCAGGTCTTTGGAGATGGATTTGTAGCCTTGATATTGCTCATGCTTCCTCACAATTTGGTTTCTCAAGTCCTCAGACAGTTCTTTGGTCTTCTTTCTTTTCTCCATGCTGAATGTGGTACACACAAGGACACAGGACAGGAGGTTGAGTCAACTTTAATCCATGACAACTGGCTGCAAGTGTGATTTAGTTATTGCCAACACCTGTTAGGTGCCACAGGTAAGTTACAGGTGCTGTTAATTACACAAATTAGAGAAGCGTCACATGATTTTTCTAACAGTGCCAAAACTTTTGTCCACCCCCTTTTTTATGTTTGGTGTGGAACTATATCCAATTTGGCTTTAGGACAATTCTTTTTGTGTTTTTTTTCATTGAAGACAAATTAAATGAAGATAATAATACCAAAGAATTTGTGATTGCAATCATTTTCAGGAAGAAATTGAGTATTATCTGACAGAATTGCAGGGTTGTCAAAACTTTTGGCCAACACTGTAGAGGCTGTGCTGACTGTATATAGAGCCTGTGCTGTCTGTATATAGAGGCTGTGCTGACTGTATATAGAGGCTGTGCTGACTATAAACAGGCTGTGCTAACTGTATATAGAGGCTGTGCTCACTGTATATAGAGGCTGTGCTGACTGTATATGGAGGCTGTGCTGACTGTATATACAGGCTGTGCTGACTGTATATAGAGGCTGTGCTGACTGTATATAGAGGCTATGCTGTGCGTATATAGAGGCTATGCTGACTGTATATAGAGGCTGTGCTGAGTATATAGAGGCTATGCTGACTGTATATAGAGGCTATGCTGACTGTATATAGAGGCGGCTGTCTGTATTAGAGGCGGTGCTGACTGATATAGAGGCTGTGCTGGACTGTATATAGAGGCTGTGCTGATATATAGAGGCTGTGTGATGGTATATAGAGGCATGCTGGCGGTATATAGAGGCTTGTGCTGGTATGTAAGGCTGTGTTGGGTATATAGAGCTGTGCTGACTGTATATAAGGCTTGTGCTGACTATATTACAGGCTGGCTGACTGTATATAAAGCTGTGCTGACTGTATATAAGGCTGTGCTGACTATATATAGAAGCTGGCTGACTGTATATAACGCTGGCTGACTGTATATAACGGCTGGGCTGACTGTATATAGAGGCTGTGCTGTCTGTATATAGACGCTGTGCTGACTATATAGAGGCTGTGCTGACTGTATATAGAGGCTGTGCTGACTGCATATATAGGCTGTGCTGACTGTATATATAGACTGTGCTGACTGTTTGTAGAGGCTGGGCTGACTGTATATAGAGGCTGTGCTGACTGTATATAGACGCTGTGCTGACTGTATATAGACGCTGCGCTGACTTATATAGAGGTTGCGCTGACAGTATATAGAGGCTGTGCTGACTGTATATAGAGGCTGTGCTGACGGTATATAGAGGATGTGCTGGCGGTATATAGAGGCTGTGCTGACTGTATATAGAGGCTGTGCTAACTGTATATAGAGGCTGTGCTGGGGTATATAGAGGCTGTGCTGACTGTATATAGAGGCTGTGATGACTGTATATAGAAGCTGTGCTGACTGTATATACAGGCTGTGCTGACTGTATATACAGGTTGTGCTGACTGTATATAGAGGCTGTGCTGACTGTATATAGAGGCTGTGCTGACTGTATATAGACGCTGTGCTGACTGTATATAGAGGATGTGCTGACTGTATATAGAGGCTGTGCTGACTGTATATAGAGGCTGTGCTGTCTGTATATAGAGGCTGTGCTGTCGGTATATAGATGCTGCGCTGACTGTATATAGAGGCTGTGCTGACTGTATATAGAGACTGCGCTGACTGTATATTGAGGCTGCGCTGACGGTATATAAAGGCTGCGCTGACGGTATATAGAGGCTGCGCTGATGGTATATAAAGGACGTGCTGATGGTATATAGAGGATGTGCTGGCGGTATACAGATAGGGACAGAAATATTTGGACAGTGACACAAGTTTTGTTATTTTAGCTGTTTACAAAAACATGTTCAGAAATACAATTATATATATAATATGGGCTGAAAGTGCACACTCCCAGCTGCAATATGAGAGTTTCCACATCCAAATCGGAGAAAGGGTTTAGGAACCATAGCTCTGTAATGCATAGCCTCCTCTTTTTTAAGGGACCAAAAGTAATTGGACAATGGACTCTAAGGGCTGCAATTAACTCTGAAGGCGTCTCCCTCGTTAACCTGTAATCAATTAAGTAGTTAAAAGGTCAGGGGTGGATTCCAGGTGTGTGGTTTTGCATTTGAAAGCTGTTGCTGTGACCAGACAACATGCGGTCAAAGGAACTCTCAATTGAGGTGAAGCAGAACATCCTGAGGCTGAAAAAAAAGAAAAAATACATCAGAGAGATAGCAGACATGCTTGGAGTAGCAAAATCAACAGTTGGGTACATTCTGAGAAAAAAGGAATTGACAGGTGAGCTTGGGCACTCTAAAAGGCCTGTGCGTCCACGGATGACAACAGTGGTGGATGATCGCCGCATACTTTATTTGGTGAAGAAGAACCCGTTCACAACATCAACTGAAGTCCAGAACACTCTCAGTGAAGTAGGTGTATCTGTCTCTAAGTCAACAGTAAAGAGAAGACTCCATGACAGTAAATACAAAGGGTTCACATCTAGATGCAAACCATTCATCAATTCCAAAAATAGACAGGCCAGAGTTAAATTTGCTGAAAAACACCTCAAGAAGCCAGCTCAGTTCTGGAAAAGTATTCTATGGACAGATGAGACAAAGATCAACCTGCAACCAAAATGATGGGAAGAAAAAAGTTTGGAGAAGAAAGGGAACGGCACATCATCCAAGGCACACCACATCCTCTGTAAAACATGGTGGAGGCAACGTGATGGCATGGGCATGCATGGCTTTCAATGGCACTGGGTCTCTTGTGTTTATTGATGACATAAAAGCAGACAAGAGTAGCCGGATGAATTCTGAAGTGTACCGGGATATACTTTCAGCCCAGATTCAGCCAAATGCTGCAAAGTTGATTGGACGGCGCTTCATAGTACAGATGGACAATGACCCCAAGCATATAGCCAAAGCTACCCAGGAGTTCATGAGTGCAAAAAAGTGGAACATTCTGCAATGGCCAAGTCAATCACCAGATCTTAACCCAATTGAGCATGCATTTCACTTGCTCAAATCCAGACTTAAGACGGAAAGACCCACAAACAAGCGAGACCTGAAGGCTGCGGCTGTAAAGGCCTGGCAAAGCATTAAGAAGGAGGAAACCCAGCGTTTGGTGATGTCCATGGGTTCCAGACTTAAGGCAGTGATTGCCTCCAAAGGATTCGCAACAAAATATTGAAAATAAAAATATTTTGTTTGGGTTATGTTTATTTGTCCAATTACTTTTGACCTCCTAAAATGTGGAGAGTTTGTAAAGAAATGTGTACAATTCCTACATTTTCTATCAGATATTTTTGTTCAACCCTTCAAATTAAACGTTACAATCTGCACTTGAATTCTGTTGTAGAGGTTTCATTTCAAATCCAATGTGGTGGCATGCAGAGCCCAACTCGCGAAAATTGTGTCACTGTCCAAATATTTCTGGCCCTAACTGTATAGAGGCTTTGTTGACTGTATATAGAGGCTGCGCTGACTGTATATAGAGCCTGTGCTGGGTATATAGAGGCTGTGCTGACTGTATATAGAGATGTGCTGACTGTATATAGAGGCTGTGCTGGGGTGTATAGAGGCTGTGCTGACTGTATATAGAGGATGTGCTGACTGTATATAGAGGATTGCTGTCTGTATACAGAGGCTGTGCTGACTGTATATAGAGGCTGTGCTGACTGTATATAGAGGCTGCGCTGACTATATATAGAGGCTGTGCTGATGGTATATGGACGGAATTGCTGACGGTATATAGAGGATGTGCTTGGCGGTATATAGAGGCTGTGCTGGGTATATAGAGGCTGTGCTGGGTATATAGAGGCTGTGCTGACTGTATATATAGGCTGTGCTGACTATATACAGGCTGTGCTGACTGTATATAGAAGCTGTGCTGACTGTATATAGAGGCTGTGCTGACTATATATAGAGCTGGGCTGACTGTATATAACGGCTTGGCTGACTGTATATAACGGCTTGTGCTGACTGTATATAGAGGCTGTGCTGTCTGTATATAGACGCTGTGCTGACTATATAGAGGCTGTGCTGACTGTATATAGAGGCTTGTGCTGACTGCATATATAGGCTGTGCTGACTGTATATATAGGCTGTGCTGACTGTATGTAGAGGCTGGGCTGACTGTATATAGAGGCTGTGCTGACTGTATATAGACGCTGTGCTGACTGTATGTAGAGGATGTGCTGACTGTATGTAGAGGATGTGCTGACTGTATATAGAGGCTGTGCTGACTGTATATAGAGGCTGTGCTGACTGTATATAGAGGCTGCGCTGACTGTATATAGAGGCTGCGCTGACAGTATATAGAGGCTGCGCTGACAGTATATAGAGGCTGTACTGACGGTATATAGAGGATGTGCTGGCGGTATATAGAGGCTGTGCTGACTGTATATAGAGGCTGTGCTAACTGTATATAGAGGCTGTGCTGGGGTATATAGAGGCTGTGCTCGGGTATATAGAGGCTGTGCTGACTGTATATAGAGGCTGTGCTGACTGTATATACAGGCTGTGCTGACTGTATATACAGGTTGTGCTGACTGTATATAGAGGCTGTGCTGACTGTATATAGAGGCTGTGCTGACTGTATATAGACGCTGTGCTGACTGTATATAGAGGATGTGCTGACTGTATATAGAGGCTGTGCTGACTGTATATAGAGGCTGTGCTGTCTGTATATAGAGGCTGTGCTGTCGGTATATAGATGCTGCGCTGACTGTATATAGAGGCTTTGTTGACTGTATATAGAGGCTGCGCTGACTGTATATAGTGCCTGTGCTGGGGTATATAGAGGCTGTGCTGACTGTATATAGAGGATGTGCTGACTGTATATAGAGGATGTGCTGTCTGAATACAGAGGCTGTGCTGACTGTATATAGAGGCTGTGCTGACTGTATATACAGGCTGCGCTGACTATATATAGAGGCTGTGCTGATGGTATATAGAGGACATGCTGATGGTATATAGAGGATGTGCTGGCAGTATATAGAGGCTGTGCTAACTGTATATAGAGGCTGTGCTGGGGTATATAGAGGCTTTGCTGGGGTATATAGAGGCTGTGCTGACTGTATATATAGGCTGTGCTGACTATATACAGGCTGTGCTGACTGTATATAGAAGCTGTGCTGACTGTATAATAGAGGCTGTGCTGACTATATATAGAGGCTGGGCTGACTGTATATAACGGCTTGGCTGACTGTATATAACGGCTGGGCTGACTGTATATAGAGGCTGTGCTGTCTGTATATAGACGCTGTGCTGACTATATAGAGGCTGTGCTGACTGTATATAGAGGCTGTGCTGACTGCATATATAGGCTGTGCTGACTGTATATATAGGCTGTGCTGACTGTATATAGACGCTGTGCTGACTGTATGTAGAGGATGTGCTGACTGTATGTAGAGGATGTGCTGACTGTATGTAGAGGATGTGCTGACTGTATATAGAGGCTGTGCTGACTGTATATAGAGGCTGTGCTGACTGTATATAGAGGCTGTGCTGTCTGTATATAGAGGCTGTGCTGACGGTATATAGAGACTGTGCTGACGGTATATAGAGACTGTGCTAACTGTATATAGAGGCTGTGCTGATTGTATATAGAGGCTGTGCTGACAGTATATAGAGGCTGCACTGACGGTATATAGAGGACGTGCTGACGGTATATAGAGGACGTGCTGGCGGTATATAGAGGCTGTGTTGACTGTATATAGAGGCTGTGCTGACTGTATATAGAGGCTGTGCTGGGGTATATAGAGGCTGTGCTGACTGTATATAGAGGCTGTGCTGACTGTATATAGAGGCTGTGCTGGGGTATATAGAGGCTGTGCTGGGGTGTATAGAGGCTGTGCTTGGGTATACAGAGGCTGTGCTGGGGTATACAGAGGCTGTGCTGGGGTATATAGAGGCTGTGTTGACTGTATATAGAGGCTGTGCTGACTGTATATAGAGGTTGTGCTGGGGTATATAGAGGCTGTGCTGACTGTATATAGAGGCTGCGCTGACTGTATATAGAGACTGTGCTGACTGTATATAGAGGCTGTGCTGGGGTATATAGAGGCTGTGCTGGGGTATACAGAGGCTGTGCTGGTGGTATACAGAGGCTGTGCTGGCGGTATACAGAGGCTGTGCTGGAGGTATACGGAGGCTGTGCTGGGGTATACGGAGGCTGTACTGCTGAGATATATGGAGACTGTTGATGTGCTGTATATATACTATTTGGAAGCTGTGCTGGGCTGTATATATAATACGGAAGCTGTGCTGAACTACACATATTATTTAGAGGCTGTGCTTGGCTGGATATATTATTTGGAGGCTGCTGCTAAGCTCCCACAGCACCCAAATAATATATACAGCCAGGCGCAGCCTCCAAATAATATATATAGTCCAGCACAGCTTCCGTATTATATATCAGCCCAGCACAACCTCCAAGTAATATATACAGCCCGCAGCCTCTATATTATATATACAGCCCAGTAGTCTCCATATTATATATACAACCCTGAAAAGCCTCTATATTATATATACAGCCCACCCAGGAGCCTCTATATTACATACACAGCCTGCAGCTTCTATATTATATTCATGAATCATAGTATGTGGGCCCACTGAGACTGCTTCACCCGGGGCCCAAAAAAACCTGGAGCCGGCCCTGCCTGAACAGATTTATCACGTGAATCTGATAAAACCCTGAGAGGACCGTCTGCCTCTGTCAGCGGGTCTGGCCCTTCCGGTCTGCATGCAGACCATTCCGGAGGTCCGGATTGCAGAGACTTTTTCTCTAGTCACCTTCCACGACAGCATAGGAGGTAGCCTCGCCACGCCCTAATTGGGACAGGAAGCAGAAGAGGTTAAAAGGACCCTCCCACCTCCCACTAGCCAGTGTCTTTCCTGTCCCCATGGGGCATGGAGAGGTTTTTTTCCTGTGCTGTGGGGCCGGCGACTGCAGCATACCTGATGTTTAGCCGGGCAGCGTTGGTCGGTGCTACGGCTCTCCTCCTCCGGCTGCTCCTACCGCATGTTTTTCGCGGTAGGACCGGGCAGCGTTGGTCGGGCTTCCGCTCCTCCTCCTGCTGCTCCCACGTATGTGGGACTGCTGCCCTGGCCCTCCGGATCCCCTCGGGGTGAAGCGGGCTGTGGGCTCCCTGGCCGGCGACCTCCCCTGTTCCGGAGCCCGCCGGCCGCTTCCCGCGCTTTCTTACTGTTCCAGCGCGACCGGAAGTGACGCTGGTGGGCGGGACTTCCGGTCACGCGCTCCCCGGCGGGAGCGTAGCGCTTCCGGGTTCCAGTGACGGGACCTGGCGATCAGCATGCGGACACGCCACCACTGCGGGTGGCCTGGCCAGGACCCGGTGCGGGAAGCGGGGAACTCGTTACAGACACTGGGGGGCAGGCCTTTCTTTAGGAAGGCTGCCCTGAAGACTTCTGAGCCACGGTAAGGTACTGTCCTATGTGTGCTACTGGGTCTTCTCCTGCAGCTGCAGTGCCAGTGTTTCCCCTGCCACAGTGTATGTCTGATGGAGTGTGGGGGGGTCCTCTTTTCTGCCTATGGGCAGTTGTTATTGTTGGTCCCCTTACCTGTGCTTTGGTTCAGGGGACAAGTCTGGCATCAGACCCCCTCTGGGAGGTCCGTTCATGCCTGTTGTCCTGGTTGGGCTTCACACACTAGCCTAGTGTATGGCATGAGATCCCGGGTTTTTCTGGAGATTCAGGCTTCCCTTTCCTCATTCTCTCTGGCAGCTCCTTTTGGGGAGGCTCCTGGGAGAGGGAAGGTCAGGTTTGGGCTACTGTCGCTCCATCTTCCAGTGCCACTGAACTGTGTAGGTTCCTCTTCTACTTGGAGGAACTTGGGCTAGGGCTGGTCAGAGCTCTATGGGAAAGTTCTACCATCTGGGGATGTTGGCGGCTTTGGAGCTGCCAGCCCTGTCAGCTTTCCAGTCCATTCTACCTTTGTTCGGGATTGGAGCTTTCCTGAGAATTCCTTCAGGGGGTGATCCCAGTAGTTGGTTTCTCTCGTGGCATCTCTGATTCACGGGGTCCCCAGGGGGGGGGTGCAGGTCGGCATGTAGCTAACAAGACTGCGCTCCCCTTTGAGACTGCCTCCCACCTGGGCCAGATGGGCTGCATGGTTGTGGGCCTTCTGCCTTTGTCTGTGGACGATGGTCAACTGGGCTCCCTTCAGGGGCTCCCTATGGTGGAGCTCCTTGTCTTCCTTCCCTTTCTCCGGTGAGCTTCCTGGGGGCTTGCAGATGCCTGGGTCCGTCTGACACCCTGTATCTCTGTCTATCCGTCTCCACCTGACGGACTTTGGGGCTGACTTTGAGGAGTGCCTTAATGAGACTCTGCTCTCTACCCTTCATTGGGTTCTTGGTGTTTGGACCTGACCTTGTTGCCTTTATGGACCAGGCAACTTGAGCGCAGGGCTCTTCCGGTGCGGCCTACTAGTTGGTGGTCCCTTTGGCACTTGGTGCCTCGGACCTCCTAGCCAGGGGTTCCTGGGCGGTGGAGTTCCCTTGTAGGCCTTGGACTAGTTGTCCTCGTGCCTTGTCCGCTGCAGCTGCTGTACTCTGCCTCTCAGTGGCTCGGTGGGGGAAGGGGTAAAAGGGCGAACTCAGCCTTTCTTTCCCGGTCCTGTGTTTGAGCCTCCTACCCGAGGCACCACGGGCTCTAGTGGTATATTCATATTTCCCAGGAGGCATTACGCCTCGGAATTCTCTGTGTTGGGCATTTTCGCCTGCTGCCCGCAGTGGGTTCTTGGACTGGTCTCCCTGAGATCAGTAAATGCTTCGTGGTGTTCTCCCCCAGTGGCTGACTTTGCCGCTTGCCGGGGGTTCTGCGGGTCTTTCCGAAGACCTCCTCATCGTGTTCGAGTTGCCTCCTCCGCCTGCTCTCCGGGTTCCTACCCTGCCCTCTCAGGGTACTTAGGTTCTTGTGTACTCCGGAGTTCAGGATCTCCTTCGCCCGACGGTCTTCTCGTCTGTCCAGGCTGTGAGGAGGGGTTGGGGGCTTTCCCGACTCTTCTTGGTCGAACTAGCCCTCTGGAGGGGCTTGTGTCATCGTCGGCTTCCAACGCCTCCCCCTTCATGGGGGCAGGGCTACGCCACCAGATGGCTCCACTCGACTGGACTGACGCATACTGCGGGTGCCCATTCTCCCTCACCCCCAGATGCTCCTCAGGTTCACAATCCTGTACAGAGGAACAGTCCTCCGCTTTCTTTTCATGGGGGGGTTCTCCTCGGCTCCGGGGTTTCTCGTTCAATATGGCGGAGGTCGTTGCTTTCCTATTGGATTGCAGCCTCTGTCTGGGTGCTATGTCTGGGCTGTTTCCTTCTTCTTGCTCCTTCTCCCCTGTCCTTCGGGTGCAGGGTGGTGGAGTCTCTGCTGCGCTTCTGCGCAGTCGGGCGTCTCCCTCCTTTCGGGCGACGGTCGGCTCTGGGATCATTGACGTTCTCCATCCTGCCTGTCAGGTGGGCTCAGGCTCACTCAGGTTCATCTGGACCATGTCTTCTCCTGTTGGAGCAGTCTGCCGTCCTCTGAATCCCCGGGTTCGTCTCCCGGGGATTGCCTCCTCATCCCTCCTCTGGTAGTTGAATCCAACGGCCTGCTTTTAGGGGTGGCCTGGGTTTTGACTCCACTGGTGGCTTTTCCTCTGGATGCCAACCTAGGTGGGGGGGGGGGGGGTCGCCCTCTCCAAGGAGTCTGGGGTCTCCTCTTCATTCGCGGTCCTCTATTCGCTGGGAACTGAGAGTGGTACTTGAGGTCCCTTTTGGCTGTTCGTGTTCCTTTCCGGGGATGGGCCATTCTAGCGAGTGGCTGCTGTGGCAGCAACCATGGAGCAGTGAATCTCCTGCCCCGTGCCCCATTCACCCAGCTGTGGCTGTGGGTTCATTTCCTAAGCTGTACTTATCATCCGAGTCATGATCTATGGATGACACTTGCTGGCTACAGGCTCTCCCCCTAGCGGGCCCCGTTCCCTGGCAACTGTGGGCCACTTGCCATTGGGCGATGCTGTTGGTATTCGTCCGACCGCATTCCTCTTCTTCCTTCTGTAGTCCGCCTGATAGGATCTCTGCCCCTTCAGGCTGGGTGTTCAGCCTCCGGGAGGTCCTCCCGGGAAGGGGGAGCCTGGTCCAAGCGGTGTTCTGCTCCCTGGTCGCCAGTTGGGATGCCCGGAGCTCGTCCTTTTTGCTTCCCGGGCGATTCATACTGTAGCAGCCTATGTCTCCCTGCACCTCGAGTTGAGGCCTGGTGGGGGATGGACCGCTTTCTCCCAGACTGAGGTTTTTTCTTATTGCTTCTGGCTTCCTGTCCCCCTTCTCCCTTCTCGTGAGATTCCTGGGGGGGTCTGGTAAGGGGTCCACACTGTTCTGAGGGCCTCTCTATGGGCGAGGTGGTATTGGTTCATCCTGCTCATGGCGCTCTAGGTCGGTGGACCAGTCCTTTTGCATTCGGACCTCTGCTTGCTATCTCGTTGTCTTCTGTTCCTTCGGATGCTCGGCAGCTCAACTTAGCTGCAGGGTTTCTGAGGGCCAGGGCTGAGGCCTCTGGACCTGTCGGCCGAGTTGGTGGCCTCCTTGCGGACATTCCGCATTCCGGTCACTTCGGCACTTTCATGCGGGTGTGCAGTGGTTTTTCTCCTAAATGTGGTTAGGGCCGGCGTCTTTGATCCGGCACATGCCGGGTTCGGCGTTTGGTTCTAGGTTTGCCACGGATTCGGCGGGGTCCTCATTGTTGGCCTGACTGGGCTTTTTCGCCCTTCCTTTTGGACTTCTGTCCTCCTGTGATATCCGTTGTTGTCGAACGGGTTGGCGTTTCTGCTGGCGGTTGCTTCTGGCCTATGTGTTGGGGGGGCTTCAGGCTTTCTCTGGCCAGGACCCGTCGCTGTCTGTCCTGGATGACTGCTTTGTCCTTCACCTGGACCCTTCGTTTCTTCCCGAGGTCTTCTCGGCATTCTTTCGCTCCCAGTGGATGTTTCTTCCTTCCCTTTGTCAACTTCCGCGGACTCCGTTGGTGGTGAACTTTCTTTATTTTTCTGTCCATGGTGCAGTGCTCTGGAGTGTGGGCGTCCTGGCGTGTGGCTCTATATGTTGGCCGCCCTTTTGGTCGTCATACGGGCGAGGCAATGGCTCTACGTTCTTTCGCCTCCTGGTTTCGGAATGTCTTTCCGGACTCCTTCCTTTCCCAGCTGTTCCTGCTCGTTTCTCCAGTTTTCCCTCTGTCTCCTGGGAGGAAAGGGGCTGGGGCTTCTCCGGAGCAGTTTGCTAGGCTGCTTCCTGGGGTTCATTGCATGCTTCCCGAAGTTTTACTGTCTGGCCCTGGCTTCCCCTGGGGCTTTAGCTTTTGGCAGGATAGTCCTGCAGGCTGTAGTCCCACCCTAAGTATTAGTTCGTTGGTATTCCTCCTATGCTGTCGTGGAAGGTGACTAGAGAAAATAGAATTATTCTTACCGTTAATTCGGTTTCTAGGAACCTTCCACGACAGCACTTATTTCCCTCCCTATGTTCCTCGATTTTTCCTGGAATGTATTACTGTTATTATTGCTCTCAGGCTATGGTTCTTTGTAAGACACTGGCTAGTGGGAGGTGGGAGGGTCCTTTTAACCTCTTCTGCTTCCTGTCCCAATTAGGGCGTGGCGAGGCTACCTCCTATGCTGTCGTGGAAGGTTCCTAGAAACCGAATTAACGGTAAGAATAATTCTATTTTCGGAGCGGCAAAAGACAAACGTCAAGCAGTTTGCAATAAATAACTAAAAGTTTTTCTCTGAGAAACCCGGGCAGACCACGCTCATTAAGTATGATATCATAGCAGAGCCAGGCGTAACAGTTCAAGTAAAGCCCTACAGAATCCCGGAAGCTCCCGAGAAGTGAAGGCGATGTTAGAGTTAGGAGTAATTGAGGAATCGCATAGTGCCTTGTCGACCCCAATTGTATTAATTCCTAAACCAGATGGCACCATTTGATTCTGCAATGACTTCAGGAAACTGAATGCGGTCTCCAAATTTGATGCCTACCCTATGCTACGGGTCGACGAATTAATAGATCGGCTTGGAAAAGCCCGGTATATCACGACCCTAGACTTAACAAACGGGTATTGGCAGATCCCTCTGACGGAGGCAGCTAATGAGACGGTTTATTCCAGTATGTGCATATGCTATTTGGACTTCACGGGGCGCCCGCAACATTCCAGAGCCTGATGGACCGAATCCTAAGACCACATAGGCAGTACGCTTCTGCTTATTTGGATGATATTGTAATGTACAGCCTGGACTGGGAGACACACCTCAGGAAAGTACAAGCAGTGATTGAGGACCTGCAGGAGGCAGGTCTAATGGCAAACCCCAAGAAATGTCATATCGGGCTAGAAGAAGCCAGGTATTAGAGATACGTAATTGGGAGGGAATTGTTAAGCCCCAAATTGACAAGATACAAGCCATTCAGAACTGGCTGCAACCAGTCAACAAGATGCAGGTGGGAGCTTTTTTGGGGATTGCCGGCTATTACCGACGGTTCATTCCCAATTTTGCAGCCATCGCTGTCCCCCTGACGGATCTTACCAAAAGGAAAGACTCTGTCATGATTAAATGGAAGAAGCCTTCCATAACCTAAAACTAGCCCTTTGCTCTCAAACTTGTGTTAGTGACTCCAGATTTCCAAAGTGAGTTTGTGGTCCAAACGGATGCTTCAGACACCGGTATAGGGGCGTTATTGTCACAACTGTGGGATGGAGAGGAACTTCTCAGTGGGCAGACTCCATCTTGACCCTAGATCACATTAGTCTGTGAGTGCTGTGCAGTTTTTTTTCTGTTTTGTATCTTATGGAGTTGCTGGCTCCATGCTGCAACTTGCACCCTCATTGACCACAGGTGATCTAGGGTCAAGATGGAGTCTGCCCACTGAGAAGTGGGGGGATGGACAAGGAGGATAGGGATATCAGCGTAGGACTCATCGGACCTGAAGTCACTTTGTCGCAGTCGATGAGCAAACAGACATTGGCCAATGTATGTACCAAGAACTTCAGAAATAAAAAGATAAGATTTTGAGTTTTTTGAAAAAACGTAATTTTTTAAACTTTTTTCTCAAATATATATAGCTTGTTATCAATTGTACGTCATTGGCAGTAGCTGAGTGCTGCAGAGTACTTTTTTCTAGTTATTTGTTCCAGCGTCCCTGCTGGCACCAGTTCACATTAGTCTGTGAGTGCTGTGCAGTTTTTTTTTTCTGTTTTGTATCTTATGGAGTTGCTGGCTCCATGCTGCAACTTGCACCCTCATTGACCACAGGTGATCTAGGGTCAATATGGAGTCTGCCCACTGAGAAGTGGGGGGGTGGACAAGGAGGATAGGGATATCAGCGTAGGACTCATCGGACCTGAAGTCACTTTGCCGCAGTCGATGAGCAAACAGACATTGGCCAATGTATGTACCAAGAACTTCAGAAATAAAAAGATAAGATTTTGAGTTTTTTGAAAAAACTTACATTTTTTAAACTTTTTTCTCATATACATATAGCTTGTTAGCAATTGTACGTCATTGGTAGTAGCTGAGTGCTGCAGAGTACTTTTTTCTAGTTATTTGATCCAGCATCCCTGCTAGCACCAGTTCACATTAGTCTGTGAGTGCTGTGCAGTTTTTTTTCCTGTTTTTTTTCTGTTTTATATATATATATATTTATTTATATTGTGATAACACGCCCGGGGATCGCCTTTGCTGGGATCAAAGGCCACATAGCTTCTGCATTCCACTCAAGCGAACAGCAGAGATTTGGGTGCAACTGACACTGGGTCAGATTTATTTAGGTGAAAGCAAACAAAAAACATCAACAAAATAAATACTTGCCTGTTCGGTGCCAACTATACAGGATCAAATCCTAACTGCAGACTGGAGGGCTTCTCCCTTCCAGCCAAACTCATAAACACTGAACAATGCTTCCACTCACATGCGTCTCATACACAGACAGACTTTCCGTGTTCTCAGGCTGAGACACTCACCCGACCTCCTAGCTTCCTTTTACATCCGCCCACCTCCTCCCATTAATTCGTTAGTAGCCAGGTGATACAGACCAGACTAGGTCACATAGGACAGATACCTGGGCGAGATATACCTGTCCATATCCACTAATCCCACATGATTCTCACACATCCCCTCCTCTTTTCAGACCACACCGGTTGGGCACCCACAAAACAGTGCACCCGAGACAGGGCATCAGCATTGCCCTTCTGCACCCCTACGCAGTGCTCCACTGTAAAATTGTAGGCCTGCAGGGCAAGGAACCACCGGGTCACCCGGCTATTCTGTTCCCTATTCAAGTGCATCCACTTGAGAGCGGCATGGTCAGTGATCAGACTGAACTTCGTTCCCACCAAGTAATATTTGAGGGACTCTAGAGCCCACTTAATGGCTAAGCATTCTTCTTCCACAATTGCATACCTCCGTTCATGCTTATTTAGCTTCCAACTTAGATATAGGACCGGATGCTCCTCTCCATCCCACAGTTGTGACAATAACGCCCCTATACCGGTGTCTGAAGCATCCGTTTGGACCACAAACTCACTTTGGAAATCTGGAGTCACTAACACAAGTTTGAGAGCAAAGGGCTAGTTTTAGGTTATGGAAGGCTTCTTCCATTTAATCATGACAGAGTCTTTCCTTTTGGTAAGATCCGTCAGGGGGACTAGTTTTATATATATATATTTATATACAGTGTTGGCCAAAAGTATTGACACCCCTGCAATTCTGTCAGATAATACTCAGTTTCTTCCTGAAAATGATTGCAATCACAAATTCTTTGGTATTATTATCTTCATTTAATTTGTCTTCAATGAAAAAACACAGAAGAGAATGAAGCAAAAAGCAAAACATTGATCATTTCACACAAAACTCCAAAAATGGGCCAGACAAAAGTATTGGCACCTTCAGCCTAATACTTGGTTGCACAACATTTAGCCAAAATAACTGCGATCAACCGCTTTCGGTAACCATCAATGAGTTTCTTACAATGCTCTGCTGGAATTTTAGACCATTCTTCTTTGGCAAACTGCTCCAGGTCCCTGATATTTGAAGGGTGCCTTCTCCAAACTGCCATTTTTAGATCTCTCCATAGGTGTTCTATGGGATTCAGGTCTGGACTCATTGCTGGCCACCTTAGAAGTCTCCAGTGCTTTCTCTCAAACCATTTTCTAGTGCTTTTTGAAGTGTGTTTTGGGTCATTGTCCTGCTGGAAGACCCATGATCTCTGAGGGTGACCCAGCTTTCTCACACTGGGCCCTACATTATGCTGCAAAATTTGTTGGTAGTCTTCAGACTTCATAATGCCATACACACTGTCAAGCAGTCCAGTGCCAGAGGCAGCAAAGCAACCCCAAAACATCAGGGAACCTCCACCATGTTTGACTGTAGAGACCGTGTTCTTTTCTTTGAATGCCTTTTTTTTTCTCCTGTAAACTCTATGTTGATGCCTTTGCCCAAAAAGAGAGAACATTCTTCCAAAACGTTTTAGGCCTTCTCAGGTAAGTTTTGGCAAACTCCAGCCTAGCTTTTTTATGTCTCAGGGTAAGAAGTGGGGTCTTCCTGGGTCTCCTACCATACAGTCCCTTTTCATTCAGATGCCGACGGATAGTACGTGTTGACACTGTTGTACCCTCGGACGGCAGGGCAGCTTGAACTTGTTTGGATGTTAGTCAAGGTTCTTTATCCACCATCCGCACAATTTTGCGTTGAAATCTCTTGTCAATTTTTCTTTTCCGTCCACATCTAGGGAGATTAGCCACAGTGCCATGGGCTTTAAACTTCTTGATGACACTGCGCACGGTAGACACAGGAACATTCAGGTCTTTGGAGATGGACTTGTAGCCTTGAGATTGCTCATGCTTCCTCACAATTTGTTTTCTCAAGTCCTCAGACAGTTCTTTGGTCTTTCTTTTCTACATGCTCAATGTGGTACACACAAGGACACAGGACAGAGGTTGAGTCAACTTTAATCCATGTCAACTGGCTGCAAGTGTGATTTATTTATTGCCAACACAATGTTTGGTGACACAGGTAAGTTACAGGTGCTGTTAATTACACAAATTAGAGAAGCATCACATGATTTTTCTAACAGTGCCAATACTTTTGTCCACCCCCTTGTTTATGTTTGGTGTGGATCTATATCCAACTTGGCTTTAGGACAATTCTTTTTGTGTTTTTTTCATTGAAGACAAATTAAATGAAGATGGTTGCAATCATTTTCAGGAAGAAACTGAGTATTATATATATATATATATACTAGCTGTGAGCCCGATGCAAATGCATCGGGATTCTAGAACGTGCATTAATTTGATTATAGTAGTTATAGCTGTTAGCCTGATGCAAATGCATCGGGTGTCTAGAATATGTTTATTGTTTTTCTAAAGATTTTTAAATAATAATCCAATTATTCCAATGACATCTTTACACTAACTACATATATTTGTATTGTTGATATCATTTAAGGAAAATTGAATGTCCCTATAATGTACCCTACGACATATTACAAAGATATAGACATGTTTGTTATTGATATCAATAATAGTAACAGCTCACTGAATAGTTAAGGACATCGAATGTGCATACATAATACCAATAGCATGAATACCAATACCATCATCAATACCATCATCAATACCATCATCCATACCATCATCAATAGCATCATCAATAGCAATAATATTAGCAATAGCATTATTATCAGCAGTAATAGCAGTATTAATAGCATTATTAGCAGTATTATGAGCATTAATAACAGTATTAATAGCAGTATTAATAGCATTAAGAGCAGTATTAATAGCATTAAGAGCAGTATTAATAGGAGTAATAGCATTATGAATAGCATTAATAGCATTAGTATGTGGATTAATGGCATTAATAATAGCATTAATAGCATAAATAATAACATTAATAGCATAAATAATAGCATTAATAGCATTAGTATTATCATTAATAGCATTAAAAATAGCATTAATAGCAATATTATTTGCATTAATAGCATTATTATTACTATTAATAGCATAATTATTAGCATTAACAGCATTATTATTAGCATTAATAGCATTATTAATAGCATTAATAGCATGAATATTAGCCTTAATAGCATTATTAAGAGCATTAATAGGATTATTATTAGCATTATTAGCATTAATATTAGCATTAATAGCATAATTATTAGCATTAATAGCATTATTATTAGCAGTAATAGCATTATTATTAGCATTAATAGCATTAATAGCATAATTAGTAGCATTTATATAATTTTTAATAGAATTGATAGCATTAATATTAGCATTAATAGCATTAATAGCATAATTAATAGCATTAATAGCATTATTAATAGCATTAATAGCATTATTAATTGCAAGAATAGCATTATTAATAGCATAATTAATAGCATGAATAGCATAAATAATAGCATTAATAGCATAAATAATAGCATTAATAAAATTAATAGCAATATTATTAGCATTAAGAATAGCATCAATAGCATGATTATTAGCCTTAATAGCATTAATATTAGCATTAATAGCATTATTAGCATTATTATTAGCATTAACAACATTATTATTAGCAATAATAGCATTATTAATAGCATTATTAGCATTAATAACATTATTGGTAGCATTAATAGAAGTATTAATAGCATTATTATCAGTATTATTAGCATTAATAACATTATTAATAGCATTAATAGCATGAATATTAGCCTTAATAGCATTAATAATAGCATTATTATTATCATTATTAGCATTAATATTACCATAAATAGCATAATTATTAGCATTAATAGCATTATTATTAGCACTAATAGCATTATTAATAGAAGTTTTAGCATTAATAATAGCATTAATAGCATTATTAATAGCATTAAAAGCATGATTATTAGCTTTAATAGTATTAATAATATGATTAATAGCATTATTATTAGCATTATTAGCATTAATAGCATAATTAGTAGCATTTATAGAATTTATATTAGCAGTAATAGCATTAATAGCATTAATAGCATTAATATTAGCATTAATAGCATTAATAGCATAATTAATAGCATTAATAGCATTATTAATAGCATTAATAGCATTATTAATTGCAAGAATAGCATTATTAATAGCATTAATAGCATAATTAATAGCATGAATAGCATAAAAAATAGCATTAATAGCATAAATAATAGCATTAATAAAATTAATAGCAATATTATTAGCATTAAGAATAGCATTAATAGCATGATTATTAGCCTTAATAGCATTAATATTAGCATTAATAGCATTAACAGCATTATTATTAGCATGAATAGCATTATTAATAGCATTATTAGCATTAATAACATTATTAATAGCATTAATAACATTATTGGTAGCATTAATAGAAGTATTAATAGCATTATTAGCAGTATTATTAGCATTAATAGCATTATCAATAGCATTAATAGCATGAATATTAGCTTTAATAGTATTAATAATATGAAATGACACAGTTTCCATTCAGGTATATTAATTTTATATATTAATTTTATTTTATTTTTTTTTATTATTATTTTTTATTTAATTATTGCCCTTTGTGCGGACCTGAAGGAGAACTGAGTGTTTCCTTCAAAGACTCAGTTCTCCTTCAGGTCCGCTCAAAGGGCTCATAGAGTTACATGGCGGATGATGCTGCACGCTGATTGGTCGCTTCTTCCCATAGAGAAACATGGCCATGTTTCTCTATGGGAAGAAGCGACCAATCAGCGTGCAGCATCATCCGCCATGTAACTCTATGAGCCCTTAGAGTGGACCTGAAGGAGAACTGAGTCATTTCTAAAAACACAGTTCTCCTTCAGGTCCGCATCTTTAATCGTCAGTCAGCGAATCGGACTGAAGACAGAACATCCAGGAGCTGGAGCTCACTAGAGGAAGAAAGAAGACCCCCGAGGCCGGAGGTAGAGGATGCCTGGGCCGGATGGAAGACTGGACCGGACGAATGAGATGTGATGAAGACAGGTAAGTGATCGCCGGCGTCGGGGCTGTGCGGACATTGTGGGGGGGGCTGTGCGGACATTGTGGGGGTGGGCTGTGCGGACATTGTGGGGGGGGGGCTGTTTGGAAATTGGGGGTGGGCTGTGCGGACATTTGGGGGTGGGCTGTGCGGACATTGTGGGGGGGACTGTTTAGAAATTGTGGGGTGGGCTGTTTGGACATTGTGGGGGGGGGCTGTTCGGACATTGTGGGGGGGGCTGTTTGAACATTGTGGGGGGGGGCTGTTTGGACATGGTGGGGGGGGCTGTTTGGACATGGTGGGGGGGCTGTTTGAACATTGTGGGGGGGGCTGTCTGGACATGGTGGGGGGGCTGTGTGGACATTGTGGGGGGGGCTGTTTGGACATGGTGGGGGGGCTGTGTGGACATTGTGGGGGGGGGGGGCTGTTTGGACATTGTGGGGGGGGGTTGTTTGAACATTGTGGGTGCCTGTTTGGACATGGTGGGGGGGCTGTTTGGACATTGTGGGGGGGGCTGTTTGGACATTGTGGGGGAGGGCTGTTTGAACATTGTGGGGGGGGGCTGTTTGAACATTGTGGGGGGGGGGGGGCTGTTTGGACATGGTGGGGGGGCTGTGTGGACATTGTGGGGGGGGCTTGTGGACATTGTGGGGGGGGCTGTTTGAATTGTGGGGGGGGGGCTGTGTGGACATTGTGGGGGGGGCTGTGGGACATTGTGGGGGGGCTGTTCGGACATTGTGGGGGGTGTGTGGGGGGGGCTGTTTGAACATTGTGGGGGGGGCTGTTTGGACATGGTGGGGGGGGCTGTTTGGACATTGTGGGGGGGCTGTTTGGACATTGTGGGGGGGCTGTTTGACATTGTGGGGGGGGCTGTTTGAACATTGTGGGGGGGGGCTGTTTGGACATGGTGGGGGGGCTGTGTGGACATTGTGGGGGGGGCTGTTTGACATTGGGGGGGGCTGTTTGGACATGGTGGGGGGGCTGTGTGGACATTGTGGGGGGGGGCTGTGCGGATATTGTGGGGGGGGGGGCTGTTTGGACATTGTGGGGAGGGTTGTTTGAACATTGTGGGGGGCTGTTTGGACATTGTGGGGGGTCTGTTTGGACATGGTGGGGGGGCTGTGTGGACATTGTGGGAGGGGGGCTGTTTGAACATTGTGGGGGGGGCTGTGTGGACATGGTGGGGGGGCTGTGTGGACATTGTGGGGGGGGGCTGTTTGAACATTGTGGGGGGGGGCTGATTGGACATGGTGGGGGGGCTGTGTGGACATTGTGGGGGGGGCTGTGTGGACATTGTGGGGGGGGGCTGTTTGAACATTGTGGGGGGGCTGTGTGGACATGGTGGGGGGGCTGTGTGGACATTGTGGGGGGGGCTGTTTGAACATTGTGGGGGGGGCTGTTTGGACATGGTGGGGGGGCTGTGTGGACATTGTGGGGGGGGCTGTGCGGACATTGTGGGGGGGGGCTGTTCGGACATTGTGGGGGGGGCTTTTTGAACATTGTGGGGGGGGCTGTTTGGACATGGTGGGGGGGCTGTTCGGACATTGTGGGGGGGGGCTGTTTGAACATTGTGGGGGGGGCTGTCTGGACATGGTGGGGGGCTTTGTTAACATTGTGGGGGGGGGCTGTTTGAACATTGTGGGGGGGGCTGTTTGGACATGTTGGGGGGGGCTGTTTGGACATTGTGGGGGGGGGGCTGTGTGGACATTGTGAGGGGGGCTGTTTGGACATTATGGGGGGGGGACTGTTTGGACATTGTAGGGGGGGCTGTGTGGACATTGTGGGGGGAGGGGCTTTGTGGACATTGTGGGGGGGGGCTGTGTGGACATTGTGGGGGGGGGCTGTGTGGACATTGTAGGGGGGGGCTGTTTGGACATGGTGGGGGGGCTGTTTGGACATGTTGGGGGGGCTGTTTGGACATTGTGGGGGGGGGCTGTGTTGACATTGTGGGGGGGGGCTGTGTGGACATTGTGGGGAGGGGGGGGCTGTGTGGACATTGTGGGGAGGGGCTGTTTGGACATTGTAGGGGGGGCTATGTGGACATTTTGGGGGGGGCTGTGTGGACATTGTGGGGGGGGCTGTGTGGACATTGTGGGGGGGGGCTGTGTGGACATTGTAGGGGGGGGCTGTGTGGACATTGTAGGAGGGGGGGCTGTTTGGACATTGTGGGGGGGGCTGTTTGGACATTGTAGGGGGGGGGCTGTTTGGACATTGTGGGGGCTGTGCGGACATTGTGGGGGGGGGCTGTGTGGAAATATGGCGGGGGGTGTGCTGACATATGGGCGTGGTGTGCGGACATGCGGGGATCGGAGGTGGCTTCTCCGCCTCCGGTCCCTGATCCCCCGTGGGCTGGAGCGGAGGCTGCAGGGCCATGGTCCCTGGGGGGGCCTGCAGCCTCCGCTCCATAGAGGGGGGTTAGGGGGTAGGGGCGGGCGGGGTAGGGGCTTAGGGGCTGCGGGTTTTACAGGGGGTAGGGCGGCGGGGGGTAGGGGCTTAGGGCCTGCGGGCTTAAGGGGTAGGGGCTTAGAGGCGTTGTGGGGTAGGAGGCGGGCTTAGGGGGTAGGGGCGGCAGGGTAGGGGCTTAGGGGCTGCGGGGTTTACGGGATAGCGGCGGCTGGGTTAGGAGGCGGGCTTAGGGGGTAGGGGCTTAGGGGGTAGGGGCAGGCTCTGGAGCACTGTGTCAGCATGTGCTGACAGCAGCGGCTCCGGAGCGGGATCGGAGCGGGGGGGGGTGCGGACATATGGGGGGGGGTGAGGACATATGGGGGGTGTGTGGTGACAGGGGTTGGGGGTGTGTGCTGACAGCGGCGAGGGGTCGCAATGCCCGCTACGCGGGCAATGCTTTGCTCGTGGTGACATCACAGAGTGACAAAGCCACGGTCTTTTGCGGGGTCCGACACGGAAGTGCCTACGGCAATTATATAGTAGATATATATATACAGATACACAGGGTGGGCCATTTATATGGATGTGCTTGGTTTGTTATATCAACTTCCTGTTTGTGGCACATTAGTATATGGGAGGGGGAAAACTTTTCCAGATGTGTGGTGACCATGGTGGCCATTTTGAAGTCAGCCATTTTGAATCCAGCTTTATTTTTTTCAATGGGAAGAGGGTCATGTGACACATTAAACTGATTGAGAATTTCATAAGAAAAAACAATGGTGTGCTTGGATTTAATGTAACTTTATTCTTTCATGAGTTATTTACAAGTTTATGGCCACTTCTAAAATGTGTTCAAAGTGCTGCCCATTGTGTTGGATTGTCAATGCAACCCTCTTCTCCCACTCTTGATTCACTGATAGCAACACCGCAGAAGAAATACTGGCACAGGCTTCCAGTATCTGTTGTTTCAGATGCTGCACATCTCGTATCTTCACAGAATAGACAATTGCCTTCAGATGAGGGATGAGGCAAACCTTTTTGTGAATGGTGAAGTTATCAAACAAAACCATCACTATTGGTCAGACACTAACCCACAGTGGATAGATCCCTCCAAGACTGTTGGAACACAAAAATTGATGGTATGGTGTGGTATATGGAGTACAAAGATGGTGGGGCCATTCTTCATCAATGGAAACCTTAATGCCACTGGATATCTGAATCATGTAGCAATTTCAGATATCCAGTGGCATTGAGGTTTTCAGCTTTGCCCAACACCTGGTTGTCTAATGGTTAGACGGAGACCTGGAAATGCGTACAAGTCACAGTGTCTTGCACCCACTGTGAAATTTGGTGGAGGATTGCTGATGATGTGGGGATGCTTCAGCAAGGCTGGAATTGGGCAGGTTAATCTTCGCAAAGGACATATGAATCAAGACTTGCTTCCTTCTGCTCAGGCAATGTTTCCCAACTCTGAGAACTGTTTTTTTCCAGCAGAACAATGCCCCATGCCACACAGCTAGGTCAATCAATGTGTGGATGAAGGAGCACCACATCAAGACCCTGTCATGGCCAACCCAATCTCCAGACCTGAACCCCATTTAAAACCTCTGGAATGTAATCAAGAGGAAGATGGATAGTCACAAGCCATGAAACAAAAAAGAGCTGGTTAAAAGGAACCTATCACCTCCCCTCCCAAGGGCATTTTATATTGTGCCCACCAGGTTACACATCATGTAAATGGAGTTCCAGTAACCCCTGTATGTGCCCAGACTGACCCTACATACCTGTGATATGAACTTAAATTTTGTGCAGAGCTGGTCTCCTATTGAGTCATGGAGGCTGGTATATAGTCATAGTGGGTAAACGTCTCGCTGCCCCTCTGTGCTGCAAATCCCGCCCTGAATGGTTCAAATTTCCCGCCACTCCTCTGGCCGGCACTTAAGTGACAGATGCACTTGCACTGGCGCAGTGGAGCGGATGTCTAAGCTCCACAGAAGTGTTGAAGTCTCGCAAGACTTCACAAATCTCGCAAGACGTTAGCACTGACAGCGGCACCCACGCCTGCGCAGTGGAGTGGGTGTCTAAGCTCCATAGAAGTGCTGAAGCCTCACGAGACTTCACAAATTTCGCGAGATTTCCGCATTATGCATGGACACTCGGCACGGATGCCACTGTCAGTGCCAAAGTCTCGCGAGATTTGTTGAAGTCTCTCGAGACTTCAGCACTGTTCTATGGACTGCAGACACCTGCTCCAATGCACCAGCACGAGTGCCGCTGTCACTCAAGCGCCAGCTAGAGGAGGGGCAGGAAATTTGAACCATGCTGGGCGGGATTTGCAGCACGGAGGGGCGGCGAAACGTTTACCCACCATGAATATATACCTGCCTCCGTGACTCAATAGAAGGCCAGCTCTGCACAGAATATAAGTTCATATCACAGGGGGCAGTCTGGACACATACAGGGGTTACTAGAACCCCATTTACATGATGTGTAACCTGGTGGGCACAGTATAAAATGCCCTGGGGGGGAGACAGGTTCCCTTTAAATTTTTGTACCAGGAGTGGCCTAAGGTCACCAAAAAACAACGTGAAAGACTGGTGGAAATCATGCCAAGACGTATGAAAGCTGTGATTAAAAATCATGGTTATTCCACCAAATATTGATTTATGAACTCTTCTTGAGTTAAAACATGAGTATTGTTGTTTGTACTCTATATGAATAAGAACTTGTTTCTTTGCATTATTTAAGGTCTGAAAGCACTGTTTCTTTTTTATTATTTTGAAGATTTCTCATTTGCTGCAAATAAATAAACAATTTTAGCTTTGAATTTCGGAGACATGTTGTCCGTAGTTTATAGAATAAAAGAACAATGTACATTTTACTCAAAAATATACCTATAAAGAGAAAAATCAGAGAAACTGAAAATTTGCAGTGGTCTCTTAATTTTTTCCGGAACTGTATACAGTGCCTTGTGAAAGTATTTGGCCCTCTTTAACTTTTCAACCTTTTGCCACATTTCAGGCTTCAAACATAAACATATAAATTCTAATTTTTTTTTGTGTAGAATCAACAACAAGTGGGACACAATCGTGAAGTGGAACAAAATTTATTGGATATTTTAAACCTTTTTAAAAAATAAAAAACTGAAAAGTGGGGTGTGCGATATTATTCGGCCCCCTTGAGTTAATACTTTATAGGGCCACCTCTTGCTGCGATTACAGCTGCAAGTCGCTTGGGGCATGTCTCTATCAGTTTTGCACATCAACACACTGAAATTGTTGTCCATTCTTTCTTGCCAAACAGCTTGAGCTCAGTGAGGTTGGATGGAGAGCGTTTGTGAACAGCAGTTTTCAGCTCTTTCCACAGATTCTGGATTGGATTCAGGTCTGGACTGTGACTTGGCCATTCTGACACCTGGATATGTTTATTTTTTAACCATTCCATTGTAGATTTTGCTTTATGTTTGGGATCATTGTCTTGTTGGAAGATAAATCTCCGTCCCAGTCTCAGGTCTTTTGCAGACTCCAACAGGTTTTCTTCCAGAATGGTCCTGTATTTGGCTCCGTCCATCTTCCCATCAATTTTAACCATCTTCCCTGTCCTTGCTGAAGAACAGCAGGCCCAAACCATGATGCTGCCACCACCATGTTTGACAGTGGGGATGGTGTTTTGAGGGTGATGAGCTGTGTTGCTTTTACGCCAAACATATCGTTTTGCATTGTGGCCAAAAATTTCGATTTTGGTTTCATCTAACCAGAGCACCTTATTCCACATGTTTGGTGTGTCTCCCAGGTGGCTTGTGGAAAACTTCAAACAAGACTTTTTATGGATATCTTTGAGAAATGGCTTTCTTCTTGCCACTCTTCCATAAAGTCCAGATTTGTGCAGTGTATGACTGAGTGTTGTCCTATGGACAGAATCTCCCACATCCAGAGTGATCATGGGCCTTTTGGCTGCATCTGTGATTAGTCTTCTCCTTGTTCGAGATGCAAGTTTAGAGGGACGGCCGGGTCTTGGTAGATTTGCAGTGGTCTGATACTCCTTCCATTTCAATATGATCGCTTGCACAGTGCTCCTTAAGATGTTTAAAACTTGGGAAATCTTTTTGTATCCAAATCTGGCTTTAAACTCAACCAAAACAGTATCTTGGACCTGCCTGGTGTGTTCCTTGGTCTTCATGATGCTCTCTGCACTTGAAACAGAACCCTGAGGCTATCACAGAGCAGGTGCATTTATACAGAGACTTGATTACACACAGGTGGATTCTATTTATCATTACCAGACATTTAGAACAACATTGGATCATTCAGAGATCCTCCCTCAACTTCTGAAGTGAGTTTGCTGTACTGAAAGTAAAGGGGCCGAATAATATTGCACACCTCACTTTTCAGTTTTTTATTTGTTAAAAAAGTTTGAAATATCCAAAACATTTCGTTCGATCTCACGATTGTGTCCCACTTGTTGATTCTTCACAAAAAAAATATAATTTATATCTTTATGTTTGAAGCCTGAAATGTGGCAAAAGGTTGAAAAGTTCAAAGGGGCCAAATACTTTCACAATGCACTGTATGTATGCATATACATGTATATACACTACCGTTCAAAGATTTGGGGTCACCCAGACAATTTTGTCACTATACAATGCTCACCACTGAGCCACCATACAGTGCTGACTACTGAGCCACTGTACCATGCTAACCACTAAGCTACCATATATACAGTGCTAACCACTGAGCCACCGCACAGTGCTAACCACTGAGCCACAGCACAGTGCTAACGACTGAGCCACCGCACAGTTCTAACCACTGAACCAAGCACAGTTCTAACCACTGAGCCACTGCACAGTTCTAACCACTGAGCCACCACACAGTTATAACCACTGAGCCACCGCACAGTTCTGACCACTGAACCAGTGCACAGTTCTCACCGTACATTGCTAACCATTGAGCCACCATATACAGTGCTAACCACTGAGCCACAATACAATGCTAACCACTGAGCTACTGTAGAGTGCAGACCACTGAGCCACCATACAGTGCTGACTACTGAGCCACTGTACAGTGCTAACCAGTGAGTCACCATATACAATGCTAAGCACTGAGCCACCGCACAGTGCTAACCAGTGAGCCACCGCACAGTTCTAACCAGTGAGCCACCGCACAGTTCTAACCACTGAACCAGTGCACAGTTCTAACAATGGAGCCACCGTACATTGCTAACCACTTAGCCACCATTCAGTGCTAACCACTGAGCCACCATACAGTGCTACCTACTGAACCACCATGCAGTGCTAACCACTGAGCTGGCCAGCTTTAAATCTCCCACCAATACCGCGCCGCTCAGCTGATTGGTCGTGTGCCGGGCAGCGCGCGACCAATCAGCTGAGCGGCGCAGTATTAGCGGGAGATTTAAAAGCTGCCCGCCGCCGCTCAGCTGAGCGGTATTGGCAGGCATGTTTAAATCTCCCGCCAATACCACGCTGCTCAGCTGATTGGTCAAGAGCTGGGCAGCGCGCGACCAATCAGCTGAGCAGCGCGGTATTGGCGGGAGATTTAAGGCCCAGTTACACAGATAATTGTGCAGAGATTGTTCGCAGATCTCTGGATGCAGTGAAATCATGGACACATTGTTCCATTTTGTGGCCGTGTACAAATGTAACAATGTGTCCATGATTTCACTGCAACCAGAGATCTGCGAACAATTGCTGCACAATTATCTGTGTGTGTGAGGCTAGCTTCACACCATGGCAAGATCCTATCCGGGGCTGTCAGGGACGAACCTGATAGCCCCGGACCAGATCAGCACATAGAACCAGAGGGATAATATGCCCTCCGGTCCGGTGTGCAGCCGGACGCAGCTGCCGCTGCTGATGATTCAGTACCGCGGCTTGCGGGAAGCTAGCTGTGGCCCTGAAATAACAGCGGTGTGCAGCCACAGGTGTCCGGTTCCCGGATCCTCCCGGACCGGGGCAATCCGGCCCCATAGGCTCCTATGTTAGGGAGCGCCTGATTGCCCCGAATACGGGAAGATCCAGGAGGATTCGATTTGGGGAGATTTTTGTCCCCGGACACAAAAATGGTGCATGTTCCGATTTTGTGTCCAGGAGAAAAATCCAATTCCTTCCGGATTCTCCCGGACATCCAAAAACCGAATGCCAAAATACATTCATCCGGTGTATTCCGGCCCCATAGGGTTACTATGGGGCCAGAATCGGATCCGGAGGTTCACACCGGACACCCCTGGATAAAAAACGTGGTGTGAAGCTAGCCTAACTGGGCCTTTAAGGCTGGCTGAGCTCAGTGGTTAGCACTGTATGGTGGCTTAGTGGTTAGCACTGTATAATGGGTCAGTAGTTAGCACTGTATGGTGGCTCAGTGGTTAGCACTGCATATGGTGGCTCAGTGGTTAGCATTGTATGGTGCCTCAGTGGTTAGCACTGTATGGTGGCTCAGTGGTTAGTACTGTATATGATGGTTCAGTGGTTAGCACTGTATACGATAGCTCAGTGGTTAGCACTGTATATGGTGGCTCAGTGATTAGCATTGTATGGTGGCTCAGTGGTTAGCATTGTATAGTGTGTGAAAGAAAGAATGCGCATATAGGGTCTTATCTCAATTAAAAACTCTCACTTGTCGATGTGGAATTGCTCACCTTAGTCAGTTGTGAAACCCACAACTGGTAGAATAGCGTACAAGCAGCTGCTGCAGGGACCGCACTCTCAACGGTGACCGTGGTCGTAATACAGAATCCTGGACAAAGTGCTTCGGTGTCCGCGCTGCTGCTCCAAAGCCAAAGAAACACAGACACGGGAATGTCTGGTACAGCTACAGCCTTTATTTTCCTCCTACGCGTTTCGGAGCCTCCTCCCGAGCTCCTTCCTCAGGGAACAACCTTCCCTGAGGAAGGAGCTCGGGAGGAGGCTCCGAAACGCGTAGGAGGAAAATAAAGGCTGTAGCTGTACCAGACATTCCCGTGTCTGTGTTTCTTTGGCTTTGGAGCAGCAGCGCGGACACCGAAGCACTTTGTCCAGGATTCAGCATTGTATAGTGGCTCAATGGTTAGCATTGTATAGTGGCTCAGTGGTTAGTACTGTATATGGTGGCTCAGTGGTTAGCATTGTATGGTGGCTCAGTGGTTAGCATTGTATAGTGGCTCAGTGGTTAGCACTGTATATTAGTGGCTCAGTGGTTAGCATTGTATAGTGGCTCAATGGTTAGCATTGTATAGTGGCTCAGTGGTTAGTACTGTATTTGCTGGCCCAGTGGTTAGCACTGTATATGATGCCTCAGTGGTTAGTACTGTAAATGGTGGCTCAGTGGTTAGCATTCTATACGGTGGCTCAGTGGTTAACACTGTATACAGTAGCTCAGTGGTTAGCACTATATGGTGGCTCAGTGCTTAGGACAGTATGGTGGTTCAATATAGTTAGCACTGTATGGTGGCTCAGTGGTTAGCACTGTACGGTGGCTCAGTGGTTAGCACTATATATGGTGGCTCAATGGTTAGCACTGTATATGGTGGCTCAGTGGTTAGCACTGTACGGTGGCTCAGTGGTTAGCACTGTATAGGGTGGCTCAGTGGTTAGCATTGTATGGTGGCTCAGTGGTTAGCACTGTATGGTGGCTCAGTGGTTAGCACTGTATATGGTGGCTCAGTGGTTAGCATTGTATGGTGGCTCAGTGGTTAGCATTGTATAGTGGCTCAATGGTTAGCATTGTATAGTGGCTCAGTGGTTAGCACTGTATATGGTGGCTCAGTGGTTAGCATTGTATGGTGGCTCAGTGGTTAGCATTGTATAGTGGCTCAGTGGTTAGCACTGCATATGGTGGCTCAGTGGTTAGCCTTGTATGCAGTGGCTCGGTGGTTAGCACTGTATATGGTGGCTCAGTGGTTAGCACTGTATAGTGGCTCAGTGGTTAGCACTGTATGGTGGCTCAGTGGTTAGCACTGCATGGTGGCTCAGTGGTTAGCACTGTATGGTAGCTTAGTGGTTAGCATTGTATAGTGGCTCAGTGGTTAGCACTGTATGGTGGCTCAGTGGTTATCACTGTATATGGTGGCTCAGTGGTTAGAACTGTATATGGTGGCTCAGTGGTTAGCATTGTATAGTGGCTCAGTGATTAGCATTGTATGGTGGCTCAGTGGTTAGCATTGTATAGTGGCTCAGTCGTTAGCACTGTATGGTGGCTCAGTGGTTAGTACTGTATATGGTGGCACAGTGGTTAGCACTGTATGGTGGCTTAGTGGTTAGCACTGTATGGTGGGCTCAGTGGTTAGAAATGTATGGTGGTTCAGTGGTTTGAACTGTATATGGTGGGTCAGTGGTTAGCACTGTATGGTGGCTCAGTGGTTAGCATTGTATGGTGGCTCAGTGGTTAGCACTGTATGGTAGCTTAGTGGTTAGCACTGTTTGTTGGCTCAGTGGTTAGCACAGAATATGATTGTTCTGTGGTTAGCGCTGTATACGGTGGCTCAGTGGTTAGCACTGTATATGGTGGTTCAGTGGTTAGCACTGTATATGGTGGCTCAGTGGTTAACAGAGTATATGGTGGCTCAGTGTTTAGCACTGTATACTGTGGCTCAGTGGTTAGCTCAATATATAGTGGCTCAGTGATTAGCACTGTATGGTGGTGGGGGAGTCATTGATTCAAATCCCCCGCCAAAGCTTTGTGGCACCGCTCATTGGCTGAGTCGGCTGGTGGCTGAGCCAATGAGCGGTGCCGCGTGGGATTTGGCGTGATATTTGAGTCAATAACAGCCAATGACCTGCGCGGGATTCAAATCCCCGTCCAAGCCGCACGCCGCTTCACTGATTGGTTGGCGCCAAATGCGACGATCAATCAGTGAAGCATGATTTAAATCACGCGCCAACAGTGCTGTCACGCGCTGAGATGGCGCTGGAAGCTGCTGTGTATATGTTTGTCTATCAGCTGCATGGTTGATAGTTGTGAAGGTCCTGGCCTCCTGTGTTGTGCTCCATAACTGCATTCACTATTAGGTTCAACTGCTGGTTGAGGGGTTAATATGTGTCTCACCTGAACTCCCCTCCCCCTAGCCTTTAAGTAGCCTCTCCTTCCACCAGGTGGTGCTGCTGATAGACTTTCACTCTATGCTTGGAAGCTGTGCTGTTCAGGTCTGTGTGTTTGTGTGGCTGAAGTCCTTTCCTTTGGAGTTGCTGTATTCCGGTTCTGTGAAGGGACGTGAGGGGGGAATAGCGCAGGGCTGGTGGAGGAGGTTAGAGAGAGGCTGGAGGCCCGAACTTTCTCACCATCAGAGATACCTTCAGGATCTCTAGGGTTTCTAGACTAGGGTCAGACTCGTCTTCCTGGTCACCCTGCCCGTAACTGCCATTCTCTTATTATTATTCCCTACACTGTGACAAGTGCTGATTGGTCGCCGCGGTCGGCAGCGGCCAATCAGCGCTGTTGGCGCGTGATTTAAATCCCGCTTCACTGATTGCTTGCCGCTGAGCGCGGCAAGGAATCATCGAAGTGTCGTGCGGGTTGGCGGGAGTTTTGAATCCCGACCTCCATATCGTAATACCCAGAACTTGCCAATATGGCGGACGTGGTACTTCCACTGTCAGTAGTGGAACTCCGTGCGACTGGAGTTGACCGGCTTGCGCCGCTGATTTACCGTCGGTAGCGTCTATGTCACATTACTTCTGTCACTTGTGTCGCTATCCTACAATGGTGCCGCGGTGGATTGTGGGATAGCAACCTAAGCGCCGGAAGTAGTGTGACACATATTATTCGTGATTATGTATTTAGATGTAATTAACACATACATGTATATATATCCACACACACACATATATACTCTATATGTATGCGTGTAATCAAGCACACATATATATATATATGCGTGTGTGTGAATACACACACACATATATGCAGTATCTATATGTACACCCACACACATATATGTGTTTGTCATACTGTATATATCTATATATATATATATATATATAGAGAGGAGAGATACAGACATATATTTATATACACACTAAGTATACAGTTGTGGCCAAAAGTATTGACACCCCTGTAATTCTTAAACAAAGTTCCATAGTAAGAAGTAGGCCACACTAAAATTAGGGGGCATACTTCAAAAAGCTACTCCATTACACTTCCATAGCATAGAGAAAGGAGTAAAGGCTTTAATTTTTGCAAATAGTATCAAATTTATTGTTGTTACTGACAAAGTGACAAAGACAAAGGGAGGGGAGATCTAAAGTGCTCACGTGCTTACAGTCAGCAAGTGGCTCATATAAAGTGCAGTATACATAATAGACAACTCATGGTTCATGTCCCATCATTACATATAAATCTTGGTGTCTTCGCAGAGACCCACATACAGAATAAGTATATACAGGGTGTGAGACAGTGCGGGGGATCATATGCGAGGGGCGCTATGTCTCCCCCAGAATGCGCACTGTCACGTATTGAGCCCGGTATAGGGTGTGAGAGAAAGGGACGGTCCGCTCCCTCCGCTCCGGGTCTTGCAAGGTCCGGAAGTAGACACGGAGTTAAAAGCCTGGTCAGGAGGCAGGGCGGGGTTCCCTGTACACAGAATTGTGCCTTAGCTGCAGGAGCAGCAGAGATATACAGAAAGGAGAGGTCTAGAGTTCCAGGAGGCCGTGTGCTAGACTAACACGGCCTAGCCCAGGAGGGCTGGAGGAACTCGGGGTGACCCATAACGGAGGCCTTTGGCCTGAAAGGACCCGGGTACGTTATATGAACTGTGTCTTGTGTACCCGGCTGCGACCCGGATTCCGGCAGACTGTGCCATCGCTGTGTGTATCAGCAATAAACACCGGGTCCTGTTTGAACCAATACCGGGCTCCACGTGTTTCCTGACTTAATCCAGGCGCTGCCCCACATATGGTGGAGAATGCGGGCAACTGCCGGCCCGGTGAAAAAGACTGTTTCATGAGGATCATGAGCGGCGCCTAAGTGAGAGGAGCAGCAGTCAGTATAGCCGCCAGTCTCTTGCGGGGTGCCCGGCATTGCATGTCCATACTTAAGCCGGCCACGCTACAGTTCAGGCCTGCCGCTGATATGGAGGAAATCCTAAGGCAGCTGGTGCTTACCCAGCAGCGGCAACAAGAACAGCAACAGCGACATGAGGAGCAGCAGCTCCGACAGCAGGAGCAGCAGCAGCGACAGCAAGAGCAGCAGCAGTTGCTACAACAGGAGCAGTTACGACAACAGCAGGAGCAGCAGCAGCGACAGCAGGAGCAGCACCAGCGACAGCAGGAGCAGCAGCTCCGACAGCAGGAGCAGCACCAGCGACAGCAGGAGCAGCAGCAGTTGCTACAACAGGAGCAGTTTCTACAACAGCAGAAAACGAATGAACTGCTCCTGCAGCAAATTGCGGCCTTACGAGACCCGCCAACAACGCCTCCCCTGGAGCGGCGTGAGGCCCGGGACCGGGTCCGATCGGCCCTGCGGAAGCTGAGTCCAGAGGACGACGTAGAAGCCTTCCTCACCATCTACGAGCGCACCGCAGAGCAGAGAAGGCCTCCCTCTCGCTCAGTGGGCTGAAGTGGTGGCGCCATTCCTGATGGGCGATGCCCAAAAGGCCTACACGGACCTCAGTTGGGAGGAAGCACAGGACTACGCCAGACTCAAAGGTGAGATCCTTGCTAGACTGGGGGTCAATACTTATGTCCGAGCCCAACGGGTGCATTCCTGGTCCTACGTGGAGTCCAAGCCGGCTCGCTCCCAGGCGTATGACTTGTTGCAGCTGGTGAAACGGTGGCTCCAGCCTGAGAGCTTGACTCCGGGACAGATGGTGGAAAGGGTGGTGGTCGACCGGCTGGTACGGACTTTGCCGGTTGCGATACAGCGTTGGGTGGGGCAAGGGGACCCGGGTACCTTGGACCAGGTGGTTAGCTTGCTAGAGCGATACACAGCCACCCAGGAGTTCATACGGGACTCTGCCCACTGCGGCAGTTACGCCGGCCTCCGGAGCCGGCTAAAGGGGTACGTCCATTCCCAGGGGACTCTCCTAAAAACGTACCCGCTGAGAGGACACCACAGGACAGGGCCGACAGGAGACCGGGCTCCCCAAGAAGGAGGTTCCGGCCCAGCACTGTCCCTACCACGTGGTGCTGGCGGTGCAAAGGACCAGGACACGTGGCTGCCTATTGCCCGCTAACGGCGGAACCCATGGACTGCGGGTTCACACGCCGGCTCTCGATGTATGCCAGCCCCGTATTCACTGCAGATGTGGTGGGTCCCCTAATGGAACCGCATCTGTGCCCAGTGCTCATTAATGGACACAGAGCAGAAGCTCTCTTGGACTCTGGCAGTTTGGTGACGCTGGTTCGGGCGTCCTTAATCCCGGGTTGCAACTCACTGGGGAATTGATCGGGGTCCGGTGTATACACGGGGACCTACGCGAGTATCCAACCACGGAGGTGACTCTATCCACTTCATGTGGAGAGGTGACCCACGTGGTTGGAGTGGTAAACTCTCTACCGTACGGGACTGTGCTGGGAAGAGACTTACCATTGTTTTGGTCCTTATGGGGAAGGAGGAGTAACCCTTCCCTGATGCCAGGGAATCAGGGTGCTGAACCCGACGACCCTGAGACCGGGACACCTGCCGTAGGGGTCGCCAACATAGGGCTAGAGTGTCACCCGATAGGTTCCCGCTAGACGTATTGGCAGGGGAGGTCGAGGAGACCCCACTGCTTCCAGAGGTGGAAGTATCCCGGGGAGCGTTTGGGACAGCCCAGATACAGGATCCCACACTGACCCGGGCCCGAGAAAGGGTAACCGAAATAAACGGGGTAGCTCAGCATCCGGGGGCAGAGAACGTATTTCCACGCATGGTGCTTAACCAAGAGTTACTCTATAGGGTGGACAAAATCCGGGATGAGGTCGTGGACCAACTGGTAGTACCGCAGCCACACCGCCGGGCGGGTCCTAGAGATGGCCCACTCCCACCTGCTAGGGGGCCACCTTGGGGCTAAAAAAACGCAAGAACGCATCTTGCGAAGGTTCTTTTGGCCGGGCGTGTATGCGGATGTCCAGAGGTACTGTGACTCCTGCCCGGAATGTCAGCTGACCACTCCCATTGCCACCTTCCGTAGTCCATTGGTACCTCTACCAGTTATAGAGGAACCTTTTGAACGGATCGCAATGGATTTGGTGGGGCCTATAGTGAAATCAGCACGAGGCCACCAACACATACTCGTGGTTGTCGACTACGCCACCCGGTACCCGGAGGCGATCCCGTTACGCCACCCCACGGCGAAAATAATTGCCCGGGAGCTGTTTGCCATGTTCTGTCGCCTAGGACTACCTAAGGAAATCCTCACAGATCAGGGGACTCCTTTTATGTCCAAAGTGACCGGGAACTGTGTAAATTGCTCAACATCAAACAGCTGCGCACCTCGGTGTACCATCCCCAGACCGACGGGTTAGTCGAGCGGTTTAACAAAACCTGAAGTCCATGCTGAAAAAGGTGGTGGCCAAGGATGGAAAGGATTGGGATATGCTATTACCATATCTAATGTTCGCCATCCGGGAGGTACCACAGTCATCTACGGGGTTTTCCCCCTTTGAACTGTTGTACGGCCGACATCCTAGAGGGCTCTTGGATGTCGCCAAGGAGACGTGGGAACAGGAACCCACTCCCTATAGGAGCGTCATAGACCACGTGGCGAAAATGCAGGACCGGATCACGGCGGTCCGGCCTATTGTGACAGAGCACCTGATGGATGCTCAAGGAGCTCAAAGCCGCACGTATAATACACGGGCCACCGTTAGGACCTTTGAGGTGGGGGACCGGGTATTGGTCTTAGTGCCCACTACGGAAAGCAAGTTATTGGCCAAATGGCAAGGGCCATATGAAATCCGGGAAAAAGTAGGGGAGGTGAATTACAAGGTATACCAGCCCGGGAAAAGGAAACCCGTGCAGCTATACCACGTTAACCTGCTTAAGGCGTGGAAAGACCGGGAGTGCATGATCATGGAGGCATCCGATGCACCCGGGGTCCCTTCCCCTTCGGCCCCCAGGGATACCGAAGGCGTACGAATAAGTGACACCCTCACTAAGGCCCAACGACGGGAAGCTCACAAATTGGTACAGCAGAATCCCGATGTGTTTTCTGACCTGCCAGGGCGTACTTCGGTCATTCAACATGACATTGTCACGGAGCCCCGGGTAAAAGTGCGGGTGAAACCGTACCGGGTACCCGAGGCCCGACGGCAAGCCATCGCGGCCGAAGTGAAACACATGCTTAAGTTAGGGGTGATAGAAGAATCCCGGAGCGAGTGGGCTAGTCCCATCGTGCTCATTCCAAAGCCGGACGGATAGTTGCGCTTCTGCAACGATTTCCGGAAGCTGAACGAGGTGTCCAAGTTTGATTTATATCCCATGCCCCGGGTGGACGAGCTGATTGAAAGACTGGGGCAAGCCCAGTACTTCACAACGCTCGATCTGACAAAAGGTTACTGGCAGGTGCCGCTAACAAAGGCGGCCAAGGAAAAAAACCGCCTTTGTTACTCCGGAAGGTCTCTATCACTACGTCGTGTTGCCGTTTGGGTTGCATGGAGCCCCGGCCACATTCCAGCGGCTCATGGACATAGTGTTAGAACCTCATCGGAAGTACGCGTCCGCCTACCTAGATGACATTATCATCTTTAGTCCAGATTGGCATACCCACTTATCCCAGGTTCAGGCCGTGGTGGATTCTCTCAGGACAGCGGGCCTGACGGCAAATCCAAAAAAATGTGCCATGGGGCTCGAGGAGGCCCGGTACCTGGGGAATGTGATTGGGCGAGGGGTTATCAAACCCCAAATAAAACAAAATCGAGGCCATTCAAAATTGGCCCCGACCGGTGTCTACCAAACAGGTGAGGGCGTTCCTCGGCATAGTTGGGTACTACCGACGCTTCATACCCAACTTTGCTGGGCGAACGGCGGCCCTGTCCGACCTGTTAAAAGGGAAGAAAACAGCGTTGGTGCGTTGGAATCCCCAAGCAGAGGCAGCCTTTCAGTCCATGAAGTTGGCCTTGTGCGGACAGCCCGTCCTCATCAGTCCTGACTTCAAACGCGCCTTCGTTGTACAAACAGACGCCTCGGAGGTGGGGCTGGGGGCTGTGCTGTCGCAGGAAGTGGACGGAATCGAGCATCCGGTCACTTACTTGAGCCGGAAATTGTCCCCGGCGGAAAAGAATTATAGCGTAGTGGAGAAGGAGTGCTTGGCCGTTAAATGGGCCTTGGAGTCCCTACGTTATTATTTGCTCGGGCGACGGTTCCGGTTAGTTACGGATCACGCTCCCTTGGTCTGGATGCGAAATGCCAAGGAACGGAACGCTCGGGTCACCCGGTGGTTCCTGTCCCTCCAAAACTTCAATTTTACGGTGGCGCATCGGGCTGGCAAGTTGCAGGGTAATGCGGATGCCCTGTCCCGGGCACCCTGTTTGATGGCTGGGGTTCAACCCCACACGTTTGAACCGAGGGGGGGGGTGTGTGAGACAGTGCGGGGGATCATATGCGAGGGGCGCTATGTCTCCCCCAGAATGCGCACTGTCACGTATTGAGCCCGGTATAGGGTGTGAGAGAAAGGGACGGTCCGCTCCCTCCGCTCCGGGTCTTGCAAGGTCCCGGAAGTAGACACGGAGTTAAAAGCCTGGTCAGGAGGCAGGGCGGGGTTCCCTGTACACAGAATTGTGCCTTAGCTGCAGGAGCAGCAGAGATATACAGAAAGGAGAGGTCTAGAGTTCCAGGAGGCCGTGTGCTAGACTAACACGGCCTAGCCCAGGAGGGCTGGAGGAACTCGGGGTGACCCATAACGGAGGCCTTTGGCCTGAAAGGACCCGGGTACGTTATATGAACTGTGTCTTGTGTACCCGGCTGCGACCCGGATTCCGGCAGACTGTGCCATCGCTGTGTGTATCAGCAATAAACACCGGGTCCTGTTTGAACCAATACCGGGCTCCACGTGTTTCCTGACTTAATCCAGGCGCTGCCCCACAAGGGATTTATTATGACTCTCTTTCTAATACGTCATAGAGAGAAGTAACATAGACATAGCATATCATATTCAACATCCTGTTCTGACCCCCATAGGGAGAGAGACATACGCCTGTATTAGCCCCAGTAACCAGGGTCAAGCAAGGCACCTCAGTCAGAGATATTCCTGATAGGCATGAAGGGGTATAGTGTCTTAAGAAAGATCTAGGTGCAGATATTTACCAGGGCCGTCACTGGCCATCGGCATGGAGACAAGGGGGGGAGAGAGAGGGGTGATCCGGACCAGAGGACCCCAACGCGTTTCGTGACCAGCGGGTGACGGTCACTTCATCAGGGGGATGCTCCAGGTTCCCAGATCGGAGGTTTATATGTGGCATGAATCCCGCATCACGGAAGTGACGCTACGCAAGTCCGTCACCCGACCAGAAGCGGCGCGCGCCCATGTGACAGGACGCTGTACCGCCCACCGCGCCGACGTCAGGCCGCATACGCGCGCACGGTCGCAGGGACGCGTCACCATAGCGACCGTGCGCGCACAGGGCCGAGACATCAGCGCAAACAGGCGGGAGATCCTGCCACACTCGGCGCCCCTCTATTTCAACACTGAGGAAACTTTGCATCAATAAACCATTAACCCTTCAGTAACTGGGGCAGAATATGCCCATGCTAACATCACATGATCTACTCTATAATTGCCGTAGGCATTTTCGTGTCGGCCCTCGAAACGCCGTGGCTATGTCACTATGTGACGTCACCATGCGCGAGCAATGGCCGCGAAGCGGCCATTGCGAGTCGCTGTCCGAAAATAGAACCAGAGGCTCGGCCACAAACTTAGCGATTTACCGCTGAGGTAGCGCGAGCAATGGCCGCGAGGCCATTGCGAGTCGCTACCTCAGCCGCCGCACCTGCCGCAACTCCCCTATACTTTCAATGGGGATCTATTGCGACTCGCTGTGTAGCGCGAGCAATGGCCGCGAGGCCATTGCGAGTCGCTACACTTGCGGCGCGGTTGCGGTAATCCCCATAGAAAGTATAGGGCAGTTTGCCCGCGAAAATCCCGTGGCTGACTGTGCTGTTGCTGGGTAGCAACCCATTTTGCCTACCAATCACCATACTCCCCTTTGTCTACCAATCACCTGCCGCAATTTTATAGTGTTTACTTTAAGTTTTCCTCACAAATTATTCCTGCCTTGGTGATCCTGTGGGACGGACGTCGGCAAACCAGTGCTGGAACCTCATCCCTACAAGACATCTTTTTGGGCCAATATAATCGATTATAATCGATTAGTAATTATTA